>JAAVUI010000982.1:0-14160 GCA_014899075.1 Fusarium goolgardi
AGGCGGGGGAGGGTTTATGATTGTAAGATTATCTGAGGAGCTGTGAAGGAACGATTCGACATTGGCAGCAGAGCGTGCTTCTTCTCCTTTGCGATCTTTACCACCAAAGAGCTTGCCCATAAGGCGGTCTCGCCTTGAAGAGCGCCCATCAGGGGCCTGGATGGTAGGTATATCGTTCTCCATGGGGGATGGAATGGCGGATTGGTGAAAGGTTCAAGCTCAGTAGATTGTCATTGACCCAACGACAAGTAACGAAGATGGGTAGGAAGTAAGCAGAGAGAACCCCCCAGGTCTTTGCAGGAGCAGAGGAACGTGGTTCCCTTGTCGCTGTCACCTCTGCTGGAACGATTACAGGACAGTACCGGAGCAGTAGAGATAGTGGAGTCGTCCAATGAGGCTGGCTTGTTTCTGGCGACACGAGGATCAACTGGTAGGCATGTGGGGATGGTGTAGGCGGAAAATGGTACTGTAGACGGCGCTTGAAGGTCGACTAATATTCAAGGAAGGTCGGCCGTGTTGTTGATGGATCTGTTCGATATGGCGGTATCCGGCAAAGGCTCGTTCGTTCGTTGTAGATCAGGGGATATCTGCGATAAGCAATCGTGAGCAGAGGGAGGTGAGGCGAGGCGGAGCTAAGGTAAGGTACCTTTGGTAGCTATTGGCGATAGTGGATGGTGGATGTTTGGCTATGGCGGGGAAGATTGAGTTGAGGCGTCGTGTGCGGCTTCGATGCAGACCTCCAATCCGAGCCGAAATAAAAGAACAAAGAGAAGAAAAAAGGGAAAAAGAAAGGAAGTGCACAAAGATTCGCAGACAGATCAGACACGACAACAGCCAATCCCAGATTGCTGTGCGTGTGTGTGTAGGTTGTATGTACAACCACCCTCTTGACGAATGTTACAGTGGAATCTAACTGTAGACCCGTTGGGCAGCACAGGACAGAGCAGATAGTAAACACCCTAAACACCCTCAGAGGTCAGCCCAGAACTTACAATGCGCTACAATGGTTGCAATGCACAGGCGGTTCCCAGAAAGCTAGCAGGGCAGGGCCAGGGGACTGGACAGGGATGGTAGAGAACCCGCCAAGAAGGGTCCTCTATCCTCTGGCTGGATGTACGTACGTGCTTTATTTGCTGGTGTCTGTGTAAGGAAATGGCTCGTCTGCCGCAGGATGGACGAGAAATGGGCGGCTTATTGCACTGCACTGTTGGAATACCTACAGTAAGACAGTGCGTTGTGATAGGACCAGCAAAACACCAAGGGATAAAAGTAGTACCAAGAAAGAGGGAGAGAAAACAAAATAGACAGGCTAGAAGGTAGAGGGGAAGGAAAGGATGAGGTAAGAAAAGGTGAGGGGAGGAGGCCGAAGCGTAGGCGTCGTGTGCTTGAATGACTGTCTGTATGATGATCCAGGGGAGTTTCAGAGTCACAGGGATCAACATGAAATGGACAGCGAGTGGTTCCTAGTTGGGCTTGGATTTTTGGTCCCTGGCAACAAGGCAAGAACAAGATTTCCAGCAAGTATCAGTATTATTACATTGTCTACAGTGCAGGCAGGCACATGTTATTTTAATACCGCGTTTGACAAACATGAGATAATTTCGTAGTTAAACCGTTGGACCAAAGTATAGATGTCCCCCAATACAGTAGTGCGAGGTACTTGGTGTCAGGTTACGGTCAATGGATCGTTTGGTGTCAACCAGTAGTAGTAGTAACATCCGGCTGGCAGTGGTGTCGTGTTGAATATGTGAGTAATAACAATATGCCCAAAGTTCCTTCAATGATGCCAGGAATGGATATCCGTTGACGCTTCCATATTACAGCCAAGCTATCATCCTTGATAGTAGAAATTGTGAAGGTACAGAAAGAGACCCTTAATTCGATTTCCCCATCCACTCCAGACCGACCAGCCTCCACTCACACTCATTAGGCCGTGTTAGTGCCAGATCGACTTGCTGGTTGCGCAAGCTGTTGCTGGTTGTACGGGACTTCAGTGTCAAATACGTAGCGGATCTACCACCTCCCAACGCTTCCTAATATGGCAGTCTTCCTCGTGTCTCCATTTGCTTTGTTCGCTTTTTTACTATTTAAACCAATCTAATCAAAGACTCGAGGCCGTGCCGCAATGACATGGTCGTGGCTTGTGAGTACCGGGCTGAAACACTCTCAGTCTGTTCTAGTCCCCTAAACTGTCGGCTACGGCCGTAAGTTAGGTCATGATCCTCAACATCCAAAGTGCATATTGGAACGTTCTGTGTCTGGTATATGGCAAGTAAGGATACTGCAGTCGCATTTATCCACCAGCACTTAACAGAACTTGTTACAACTCCGGTGTGATCTCCGTCGTCTTTCCCTCAAATACTCATCCATCCCTAGCTGGCTTACATGTCTCCCTCTATTCTGACTTGTCGTGCTAGCTCACCTTAGTTCAGGTCAAGTCAGGTATTTCTGGCTCCCTGAAGTCTCCCAAGCTAATGGGCACTAGCACATAAACTGGTACGCTCTGTATGGAACGTGGGGCAGACGCTGGGAGGCCCCTTTGCTCCTCTTCATCGCTCTGATCTCTGATCGCATTTCCAAAAATTCAACGTCAGACCTTTGTGGTACGGGACGGGACGCTGGTATGGAGCCCCGCTGAGTGATACGTACGCTCTGGACCAAGGCGCGTAACAAAGAATGTGTGGTTTCGTCTCGGTGCAGTAGAAAACAGGATATTGGATCAAGTGCGAGCAAGAGTGCGACCTGGTCAAGGGCCCAGAGGCCAGCAATCGTGATGTGAGAATATGACAAGAGGTTCAACAATTTTTCGTTATTTATTTCCTCTCTTTCTTTCCCCATCCCAAGCAGATAAGTTTTTTTTAAAAAATATAAAAAATGTCATATAGAGTTAGTCTCTTGCTAAATTACCTATCCAGCAATGGACAGAAAATAGCACCGACATTTGGGATATCAACCCGAGGTTCATCTCTTTTTAGATCTCGTATTGTTCAAGAGTCCACAAAGCTTATGCTGAACCTTCGTATCACGCAACCTCTTATCTTTTGCCCTGGCTCTACAGCGGTCGTTTAGCTTAATAAAGAAAGAAAGCATGTTGTCAGAGACGAGCTGGCTGGCATGCAATTTGTGGTGTAGGTCTTATGTAAGAACTAGACCACTCGAGAATCCCTCGCTTTGTGTTACATCTGCCAGCAGCATAATATTGATTTGTGTACCGAGTAGCGACTGTAACAGTCCGACCTTTGATATTGTCTGGTCTTGAGCCGAACATGGGCGTTGACAAATAAAGATGATTCTGAAACTCCAGCTCGGATGCCCATGGGTCTCGTTACTGAAACAAATCAATGTCGCTACTTTAGGTGTGACTTGTCGTGATTTACATATGTCTATCATTAATCGCAATTGGGAAATGAGAATCATGCACTGTCCCTTTATTTAGTATTCTTCCGGCATAAACATCATATGCTTCGCTTGCCCGGGCTGGTATTAAGAAAACACTCAGTTCTATGTCTTTCGCCATAGGTTAGTAGGTTCAGGTTAGGTGAATGGGTCTTTTTCTCGCCCATAAAAATATTTTACCTCAGGTTGGCCGAGACCCAAAGTCAACGTCTGTGGGGTAGCTACTTGCGCACCAGGAAGTCGGGATTTACAGACTTATCGATAACAGAAATAAATGGCTAGGATGACTAACATTTTTTGCCTCCATCTCATATCTCTAAAGAATTTATGTGAGTAGTCGTTGTTACTATAAAAATCCTATTGGGGAACATGTGAAGCTTTTGCCAAATTTATGGTAGGCTATGCTCACAAGCATTATCCGAAGAACCATGGCTACAGAAGTCAAGCGAGTGCCCATCCCCCGTCGCGGTGTCGACTATCGAGGCAAGGTTGTCCTTGCACCCATGGTACGCTCTGGAGAGCTTCCTTCAAGACTTCTGGCGCTCAAGTATGGCGCAGATCTTGTATGGGGTAAGTTGCATGGTCTATGAAAATACCTACAAAAACAAGTCACTAATAGTATACAATAGGACCAGAAACTGTTGATTATTCCATGATTGGAACCTCTCGACGTTTCGATGAAGAGTCTAAGACAGTAGAGTGGTTCCGTACTTCTTCCCACGGGCAGAAAGATCCACCTCCTGATGCCAAGGAGAGCATCATTTACAGATTGCACCCCGAACTTGAAAAGGACAAGCTCATCTTTCAGATCGGCACCGCAGACCCTGATCGTGCTGTCGAGGCCGCCAGGCTGGTAGCCGCAGATGTTGCCGGTATCGATGTCAATGCTGGCTGCCCAAAACCTTTTAGCACGAGCGGAGGTATGGGCGCTGCCCTTCTCCAGACTCCCGACAAGCTCTGTGCCATCCTCGAGGCTCTCGTGAAGAACATCACCCCTGATTTTGAAATCGGAATTAGTGTCAAGATCAGGCTTCTCGACACTGCGGCAGAAACCGAAGCTCTCGTCCGTCGGCTTTGCGCCACCGGTATCACAGGGCTAACCATACATTGCCGTACGACACCTATGCGACCCAGAGAACGAGCCATCCGTGGACAGCTCCGCATGATCGCAGAAGTCTGCCATGAGTTTGGTGTCGCCTGTCTGGTGAACGGAGATGTGGAAGGGAGGGACCACGGTCTTCAACTCGCTGAAGAGTTTGGAGCAGATGGTGCAATGATTGCAGTCGCTGCTGAGAAGAACCCGAGTTGTTTCAGGAGCAAAGCCGATGGTGGTATGGCACCTTGGGAAGAAGTTGTCGAAGAATACATCAAGACTGCCATCAATGTCGACAATCGCTTCGGCAACACGAAGTTCCTCCTCTCAAACATGATTCCTGGAAAGTCAAAGTCTTATCAGCCCGTCAACCAGTCCAAGAACTACAAGAGCATCTGCGAGGCGTTAGGTCTTGACGATCATCTTGAAGCCGCCATTGCCGTCGACAAAAAGCGTGGCTTGGATCAACCTCTCCAAGGAAAGGCCGCAAAAAAGGCCGCAGCTAAGGCATTGGCTGCTGCTAACGCGCAATCACCCAGGCCAGAGCAGGGAAAGGAACAGAAGCGCAAGAGAAAGATGTCTGACAGCAGACCCGCGAAGCAGGTCAAGGCGTCTGAGCCCACACCAATTGCGACAGCTCTTTAGGGGATGACTGGATATAAGGAGAAAGGCGAGCGATAGACGGCGTACGGTTCGACTGCAAAATATAGATTCGCATTTACGGAGTTTAGGATTGAGGCTTGGTTGATACAGAGCCTCGAGGTTAAAGCATAAATATGGCCGGGTGAAGAAGATTAAGGACAGCGCCCAAGTAAATTGGCTTGGCTAGGATGTCGAGATTCGACAGCCAAGTCGTGAGCATACCCTAGGCGCCTAACTGGCAGTTATTCGAAATGTCATCATGTTTCTCAATAGATACACGTTCACAAGACAAGGCTCGTTGAGGCCCTATCGTGCCCATAAACAGTCACAGCTCTACTTGATCTGGTAGTCCTTGAAATCGCGCAAGACTGCGGCTTGCCGTAGTGACATGGGTGGTTGCAGTAGGATTCCATCATACACCAACTCCCAAGCTCTCATGGCGCCACATCACTTCATGAGGGGCTGGAATAAACAATAACTAGCAAGCAATGGTGTGGTATTCTACACCAAAAACCTGCTTATTCAAAATACGTACAGCGCTCCGGTAGCCGGCTCTAAGCGGGACCGGCTATTGATACAAATGAACAGTGTTCGGAACTCTATGTGATAGTACATCTCTTCTCAGCTCGCTTTTTTTTAAAACCCTTTATTTGCCCTTCTGAACCCAGCCCTCAACAGCCTCCCTCGCGTCTGTTACCTTCTCATCAACATATTTGACACCAACTTGTGAATGCGCCTTGGCAAAGCTGGCGCTGTTGAGAATGCTCTCCCGCAGTCGGATGTGAGACTGGGCAACAACGGGGAATCTTTGCTCATACTTCCAAGTAAGGTCGGACACGTTGCGCATGGTGACGGGGATAACGGTCCAGCCAGCACCGATACCTAGGGCGAGAGGGAGCGAGGCACGGAGGATGATGTTGCGATTGCGGGTGATGATGCTACCGGCCATGGCAGCAACCAAGACGTAGATAGCGCCGGGCATGAGCTGCTCGCCGCTTTCTCGAGAGGGAGCCAGCGAAGCGATGGTGCTGGTAAAGGACTGCTCGAGGTTGAAAGCCGAATCCATAACCTCGTTGACCTTGTTCTCCGCAGCAACAGCGTACTTGTACAGAGACAGGCGCCCCCTTCCGACGTAAACAGACAATCGATCTGTAGGGGTAGGCGAATGGTGCCTCTCTTCCTCCTCTTCAATGGGCTCAGCGACGGGCGTCGTGGCAGCGGGTGGTGGTGTCACGAGTGCGGGCTTTGAGGCTGGGATCTCGAAGTCATCGTAGATGGGTTTTCGCTATAATTCGATTAGTAAATTTGCATGCCCCCTTAATATTTCTGTATGCAGAACTAAAGTGACGAACCTTGAGGTCGCTGGGTCCTTCGGCGAAAACAGTGGCCGGAGTCAGTGCCAGGCCACCAAGGGCCATAGTCGCCAAAGGCGCCAGAGAGCGCTGCGAAAATCAATTAGCATTGAGAAGCTTATATAAAGCTCGAGTGACATGACCAACCCTTGAGAACACCACTCGTGAAGCCATTGTGCGCTCAATTGCCGGGTGGATGAGAAAAGACGTCACGCGGATTCAAGATAGACGTCGGATGCTGCTGAGCACAATCACCACTAACCAGCCGGAAAATCTAGGACGGAGGCTCTGCTGGGGCCATTCAGAACGGAGCACGGGAGCGTTGAATCGGGATGACTAAGTCTCAATTCCGGACCAAGGCACGAAGCAGCGGCCAGGAAATATTACGCCAAACAGGGAAGGCGACAAGGGACAAGCGATTGGATCCGACGCCGGAAAGCTCGAAACAGTACTTCCTGCCCCAGATCAACGATTCTATCTATTGCGCATCTTTTAGTTGATACGCACACATATCTACTCCTCACTTTATCGTCACAAATACTTTTCGAGTTACAATTGTTCGGCCCTAACTATAGATTCATGGTCGCTTTCCAATCTGTACATTTATAATGCTGAAATCGAGAGGCAACCGCCTCTGGATCTGCAATACATGCATTCGGCACACCACAAAACCTCCGCAACGGAGATGGCAATCTATCGCTTCCGCAGTAGCTCAGGCTGTCTCCCCAAGCAATCCAGTCGACCATGCCGCAAGCTCGAGTCACGATGATGCCATCCTGCGCAATTTGTTCGATGCTCCCGTCGGAAGATCTTTCCCTAACTTCAGCTTGAAGAAGAGCCAGGGTTTATTCAAGAATCGATATCTCACAAGCCCGAACGGCTTCCACCACTTCGCACAGAAAAACCTCGAGCGAGCCACCAAGATTGTCCGAAAGGTCCTAAATGCCTCCTCAATAGAAGAGTACCAGGCGGTCGTTCGCGACCTTGACCGGCTTAGCGATCTACTATGTCGTGTACTTGATCTCTCAGACTTTGTCCGCATGACGCATCCAGATGCTAGGTTCCAAGAAGCCGCCGCCGATGCTTGGGGAATGGTTTACCAGTACATGAACCAACTCAATACTATGACTGGATTGAGCGATCAATTGACTCAGGCTTTATCGATGCCCGAAGTCACAAAAGTGTGGTCGGAAGAAGAGAAGACAGTTGCTGAGCAGCTGAAGTTGGACTTTACGAAGTCGGCAGTCAACCTACCGAAAGCCTCACGGGACAGATTCGTAGACCTGTCTTCACGCATTAGTGAAATAGGGTCGGCTTTTGCACAGGGGATGCAACCGGCCAAAAAGTCATTGACTTTACCGGCTTATAAGTTTTACGGTCTTTACCCTGGTATTGCAGCCACTCTTAAAGTTCGACAAAACATCGTGCTCCCGACTCTTAGTTCAGACGCAATAGGGGCGCTCCAGAGCGTACACGACGAGGATACTCGTAAAGAGATCTATCTGGCCCAACGAACTGCGTCCAAAGATACCATCATGTATCTCGAAGCTATGCTCAAACTTAGAGGCGAGCTTGCAGAGCTTGCAGGCTTCGAAAGTTACGGTCACATGGCTCTCAAGGACCGTATGATGGCCAAGACACCCTCATCTGTGATGGAATTCTTGCTTGCTTTGAGAGACAACAACACTCCCATAATCCAAGCTGAATTGCAAGAGCTTATTGCAAAGAAGCGTGACAGGCTCAACCTCCCAGAAGTCCAGCTTCAAGCCTGGGATAAGGACTTTTATATGGAAAAGATCCGAGTCGATCTAAGATCTCGACAGCGGCGAGAAGACCAACTAAACGCATTCTTTTCCGTCGGAACAGTGATACAGGGCCTATCACGGCTGTTTGATCGACTATACGGTATCCGTCTTGTTCTACGGGAAACTTTGCCAGGAGAGACTTGGCACTCTGAAGTTAAACGACTTGATGTCGTTACCGATAAAGGTGAACTAATCGCCGTTCTTTACTGCGATCTGTTTCATCGCCCACAAAAGTCAGGCAATCCCGCTCACTTTACGGTGAGATGCTCTCGAGAGATCTTGCCCAATGAAGTTGCAGAGGTTGCTGCTGACCAGGGCAACGGGCCAAGCTTCGAGTCACCAGAACTGGCAGCCAATGATGGTATGGAGGTTTCGACGAAAGACGGTGTACTTAAGCAACTGCCTACTATCGCGCTGGTGTGCGATTTCCTGCCGAGTGAAAATTCCAAGGAACCATCCTTGCTCTCTTACCAATCTGTCGAGACTCTGTTCCACGAGATGGGACACGCCATTCATTCAATCCTTGCACGAACCAGCTTTCAAAATGTCTCTGGTACTCGTTGCGCTACCGATTTCGCCGAGTTGCCATCGACGCTCATGGAGCACTTCGCTGCCGACCCTACTGTCCTGTCCCTGTTTGCGCGCCATTGGAAGACAGATCGAGCCTTGCCTTACGAGCTTGTTGCTGAGAGGATTGGCTTGACGAAGCGCTTCGAGGGCATGGAAACGGAGAACCAAATCATACTTGCAATGGTTGACCAGGCATATCACTCAACAACTATTGAAAATGCAGGCTTTGACACGACCGCTATCTTCCATGATATCAAGGCCCGCTTTGCACACGGTCCTCGGGACCCGCCAAGTACCTGCTGGCAGGGCTTCTTTGGCCATTTGCATAGTTACGGTAGTACCTACTATAGCTATCTCTTCGACCGTGTTCTCGCTGAGCGTGTCTGGCGTGTTGTCTTCAAAGCGGGCGAGAATGGCGGCGCCATTAACCGTGAGAACGGAGAGCGGCTGAAAGAGAATCTTCTAAAATGGGGAGGTGGCCGAGATCCTTGGACTTGTTTGTCCGATACCCTTAAAGATGACAGACTCGCACCTGGTGATGAGAAGTCTATGGCATTGGTGGGAAGTTGGGGAATCAAGGACGATCACCACCCGTAAAGGATACACCCTCGTACATAAGTAAAGAAGTTACAAAAGCAATGAGACCATAATCAGACACGTGTGGACTTTATTACATATCAAACGCACTGTTAGTGGCACAGTAATGTTTTGTGTCAATGCGACGACTCTTTTTACTCAGTTTATTATCTTCAACTGATGATTTTGCCAGCTCGCTGACCCAAAATGACATGACGCTATTCCATATCCCCGGTACGCCGAGCTATGACACCCAAAAGTGGGCAGGTATCTGAAGCAAGATAAAACTAGATAATAAGATGAACGCCCAAACATTACAGTGCGCTGCACTGTAATGGCCGGCAGAAATGACAAAGGGTAGATGTATAAGTAAATGGTTATAATGAATGTAGTAGTGGGAATACGCCTAGGCGTAGACAGTAGTAGTTGGTCACCAATCCCGCCTTGAAAGGAAGTTCGTAAATCATCTGCAACCAGATATCGTATAACGGGTATCTCCTTTAGATGTTAGATGGATGGGGTTCGGGAGTGCAGCCTGGCTTGCTCGGAGTAGTGGCTGGTCATATGACCCGGCGAAGATGCTGCGAAGACTTCTGTGTACCTCTACCCATCGTTAGCTGTGATAGGGACAACGTCCGCGCTGCTTTTGTTTGTGCCTGATCTTCTCTATCCAGGTCTTCACCAAACGCTCCAAACATGTGTCCTCCCTCTTCACGAGGGGTCTCAAATGTATCGGAATACTCGCTATCGTCACCATGGCCTGTTCCAATACCCGAATCTTCAGGGTCAACATGTCGGCTGTGTGATCTTGTAATGACTGCCAGAGATGCAAGATTTTCGTCGTCATCGTCGTGATCAAACGCTGACCTGTCACCGAAGGACTTGGCTGTCGGAGGGGGATCGTATCCGCCATTCATAGCCGACGAGTTCGATAGTATACTTAGTTGGTGGCCAAGCGTCTTGACTTGAGTCTCCAGAGCTTCTCGAGCGGAACGTTCCGTGTGGATCAGAGCTACGAGCGTCGTGTAATGGTCCATGGTAAAAGTCCCAGGTGTATCTTGAAGTATGTTGGGTAGACTGGTTGCACCACGAACTGTTGCTGTCGAGGTAGGACGGTCTTTATTGCCATCGCCTAGAATAGCTGGAGACGATGGATCGAGAAACATGCTTCCTCTGTGGCTTCCTTTTGAGTGACCATTGAGCCACCCCAAGGTTTTCTTGTCGTCTTCTCTGGCCCAACCCGCTGGGTCATCCATGACCTTGGCGGCAGAACGCTGCTCGACGGGAACTGGAGGTGCACTTCGTTCTGGTGGTTCAAAACGTGATTGTCGGTTCCAACCACTATCGCACATTCGGTCGAAGACCTGCTCTAACTGATAAACACGAGACTCGAGATTGTTGATTCGTGTCTCCATATTCGCTGCATGTGTGATCTTCATGCTGCCCACTTGCTTCATATCTGCAAAGGAGCCAAAGTTGAAGGGCTCCGCTTGCTGGTGTTGTGGGTCTTCTTCCTGGGCGTGCTGAGTATGTTCGGGTTCTGCTGTGACGCCATCTTCAACATCTGCAACATTAGAAGATATAGGTTGTGTGAAGCCGGGGTCGTAACTTTCTCTCCAATATTTGATTTCGTCACTGCGTCGACGGGCGAGACCATGACCATCCTCTGGGAGTCCTGACAAGCTCCGTGACCTTCGCCGCATTCCAGGAAGATCACTAGTAATCGCACGTCCGATTTCATCTACATTCTCATCATGTTGATCTTGACGGCTTTCTCGGCCATGACTGCTTGCAGGTCGTGGGGAAAGGCCTGCCAGATTATACTCACGTAGCTTCGCGGCATGAGTGAGGCCAAAGTCAGCGCTCAGTGAGTTACGCGCACTCTCGATAGCGCGTACGTCTTCCGGTCTAATAGAGTGAGACCTCAACGCTCGATCAAACTCGGTAATGGGTAATGAGGCAGATCGCTTAGACTCTGCCCCGGGGAACGGTCGGCTTCTTGTTCTAGAAGCCGATCTGTCTTTATGACTTAGACTGGGCACTGAATCTTGTGCTCGACCGTCCTCAGCAGTCGATCGTCGGTAGGGTCCGGGGCGTATTGGTACAGAGCTGGCTTCTGATTCGGCGTTTCCGGTGCTCTCGTTGTCGCCGGCTTTCTTCTTGCGATTGAAGAGTTTGCCCAAAGCACCTCGAAGGGTTGACTGCTTCCGTTGTGGACGCTCTTTAGTCTGAGAACGGTCTGTGCTAACAAAAGAATGCCTGTTTGATGGCTCAGCCTTTTGTAGTCGGCTTGTTGTTCCGGGATGTCGGGCATGCACTGAAGATCTTGGTTCTTCTCTAAAACTATCTGGTTCATTATGACGAGGTTCTGGGAAAGTTGGTGATCTAAAATCGCTGTGTGATGGAGTGGGTTCAGGCTGAGATTCTTGGAATTCGTTCTGGACAGGCGTCGCTATGCTGGTGCCAGGATTGCGAATTGGAAACTCGTCGTCCAAAGAAGTCGAAATGGGAACCGGTCCTGAGATCCTGCCACGGATAGCCGACGGTTGACTATCAACAGGCTGAGCGCTTGGCGCAGCGCCAGCCCCAGATTTCCACGGCCTCTTCATTGCTGGAAGCGTGGTGGCAGATAATGGGATGTGAGGGGACGGAGAAGGTGAAAATGCGACAAAAGAGTATTGCAATAGTAAACAGAATTGGAAATGATATGAATAGAAGCAGAAGCGGTCAGACGGAATAAACTGACGGTATGCCCTGACGCATATTCTTGGATGAGTGCTCGTAAAACAAGGTCTCGACCCGTGCACGCTCGTCTATACATACATGGGCAGCCTGGCCTATCTCCTGTTGACGAGGGGCACGGCACTGAGAGACGAAGCACAGAGCGGGTAAACGAGTGTAAATAGAAATGAAAAGGCAATTTATCAGTTTATAGCATTGCGGGAAAAGTCGCCCTTGCCGTCCGAAAAGGGCGAACTGAATCCAAAGAGGAAGAATGACAGGACGAGAGGGTTCGAAACAAACACACATACGGGCTTGCTGGACCGAGTGGGTGGGCAACTGGCACCTATTAATGTCGGGTCAGCAGGATGGATATGCAACGCACGCCATGCGAAACCGCGCTTGAGCCTGCGGGCCAGGGACCATTTGCGGGTTCTTGAAGCGCGACGAAACGTTCAATGCCACGCTGGGTGACATGGAGGTACGAAAGGGGGTGTTGGAAGGCATGCCAATTTGACAAGGGGCCTGGCGGGGAATGAATTAGCTCGAAGGAAGCAGGCCATACATGCTTCCTCCCAGCACCGTTAGCTCGAGCGGTGAACGGGACGATATGTAGTAACGGCTAGTCTGGTTGGATAAGCTTGATCAATCAATGCAGGATGAAACTCGTTGTTCAAATGGCCAGCATACTGCTTGCGTGGAGCCATAGAGGAATGCATGGAAGCTCACAGAGAGAGCTTGCGATGTGTTTGTCCTGCATCGTGTCGAGGCCAAGAACCAGCGGAGTTGATCTGAATGGCTCATTATGCTGCGGCTATTAAGACAGGGGTTGTCTAATTACAGCCTGGTTGCACCCTCTTGGAGACCCTTGTCATCTTAACGAACGAAGCAGAGCAAAGCCTGGGCATCGGACGGACATCACTTGTGTTCTGTCGAGACACCGCAATGACCGCACTGCAATGAACCCTGCATATGAGATTTCAGTTGAACTGAAGCCATTTAAGACAGGGGTGGATTCCTCGAGAATCGAGCTCATTAGCGTTTTTGCTTCAAATTGGGAACAAAAGAGTATTGATGCTACGGTGGAGATCCAAACAACCTAGGATCTGATATCTCTGTGCCTTGTTTGCCTCGTGGCTCGAAGCCCGGTGCATGACATTCCGGGCTTTGTTGAGACAAGGTCGCTTGCTTGGGAAAAACGAGACGAATAAACGTGTATCCGAATGAAGAGTTTCGACCGTTGATGAACGTAGATTGGCTATGTATATTTGAAGCCGCACGCGCCGCTTCTGAGGAACCTGCCGTATTGATTCGAAAAGATTAAATTAGTTTGAGGCGTCAGTACCCGCAATAAACAGTCAGTCTAACAGTAGAAATCAAGATGGAGATTCTTTCATAGTAAACAGTAAGTTGTGAATAGGCTAGAGTTATATACCTACCTTCTATATATACTTACTTTTTATATATTTTATATTATAATACCTTTAGATTTAAATTCCTTATAAACAAAAACTGTAACTACAGTTGATAACATGGTTGATAACATAGTTGTGTGAATCTCACAAGGAGAGGAAACGGATTAGAAGGTCACGTGACCCGATTCGTACCGAGCCTTTAACTTCAGGGCCTCTTCTACTTTAACTTTTCAACAATTTCCCCTAACCCCGCGCCTAACACTTGAACTTAAATTTATAATTTCTTTATATAAATTAAAAAGAGTTTTCTTAATAAGTAATTTAATATAAATTCTAATTTAATTTATTAAGATTTTAACTTAATTAAACTGTCTATTATTTTAACCTTTTGTAAGAAGATAGATTCAGTTAGGGTGGTTAAAATAGAGGTAGGTAGGTCTCTGTAATTGATAGACTTTAACTTGCTAATTCTAGCTATCCGGTTTCTGTGAAGGGTTTTATCTGTAGCAGAATACCCGAAGTTCGTATCGCCGAGGCTTTAGCGACCAATCGCCTCTCTTACAGCTAAAGAGACATCTGTTATATCTTAA
>JAAVUI010000983.1:0-25461 GCA_014899075.1 Fusarium goolgardi
AATATAAAATTACTGGGGCTTTATAGCAGCGCTAATATTTGTTATGCTTGTAGCCTTTATTGGTCCAACTACCCCCACAAGTCGGTGCCGTATCGCATGAACCCTTCACTTTTCCTGCTGCGTGGTAGCCAAGATCCATCAGATCCAGAGTCCTCATTGGTGAGAAGACGGGTCTTTCAATCTATCCGTACATGTTTTCTGGACTTGAACTCATATATCCGTATTTCCTGGTTCCATCGGGTTTGTTTCGTTTCTTATGTCCGTGCCCAGGCTTGAGATTTCGTGCTCCACGGAACGCCGGATTATGAATCGGCAAGAATCTATGGAGATGCCATCGGAAGTCGGAACCATGGTAGGAATTGCCGGAGTTGGTTCTTCGGTCCAGAGTCGATGCCGATGGAGTATTTCTGGGGAAATATTGTTATGATGCTGCTCTTTCTCTAAACACGAGGATCGAAAATATATCGCTATGCCTGCACACCAAGCATGCTAATGGCGCTTGAGGACTCAAGACTCAAAGAGTGTTGACTTGCGAGATATCAAAGATATGCGACGAAAGGATCGCAACGCTGTCGAGCGCCAGCACTCTAAACTCGACCAGACAGCAATTGGATGAGCATCGTTATTCGTGTGGTATCATTGTGATGCCCCCCAAAGCAGCTAATTATATAATACACCATCAATCCCATTACTTTTGTCGAATTCCCCTTGGTTTTCTCTTCTTGAACACCACTGTCGGTACTCCAAACTCAGCTTCCTCAGGCTCTGGCTTTATCAGAGGTTCAATATCCGGTACTTCTGTCTTGACAGCCGACGTCTCTTCCTCCTTGACCGGCGGTGTGTTATCATCGTCGTGCTCCTTCTTGACGTCCTTTGTATCCTCTTCTTCCTTGACTTCCTCCTCCTTGACAGCGCGAGGCGTAAATGTCGACCCGCTTAGAAGCGCATCAAGCTCGTGGTCATCTTGAGGCATCGCTTTAGAATCTCGTCCCCATCGTCTAGGCTTCTTGAATAACCCCTGCATAGCATCCTCTTCTTCCTTTTCTTGTTCTGTCGCCTCGCGCTTCCGCACGCCGTTCGCTCTGGTCTTAACCTTGACCTCCTCGTCTTCTTCTGGTTTCTCGATAACTCGTGTATTCGTAACTGTCCATTCTCCCGGCAGAGCCATCTCGGGTCGGAAAGCGCTCGGCATCGCGACGCCCATCTCGGCGAGCTGTTCCCTCTGCTTCTTCAGCGAGGCTTCTGACGGGGCGCTTGGCTGGGTGCGCGGCGCAGGTCTCGAGGGACCAGCTGCCGATGATGATGAAGATCCTGATACGACACCATTGAGACGGGCAATTTCTTGCTTTGCGCGGTCTTTCTCGCGCTCTTCGCGCTCGTGGCCGCGGTGCAGGTCGCGCAGGAAGCGTTTGAGGGCGCCTTGATGCTTGCCAGTAGATTCGTGGTTCTGGCGCTCGAGTTTCGTGTCGCGAACGTAGATTTGGCAGTGCTTGCACCAATATTTTGGTGTGGATTTCCAGTATTCGGACATATTGGGTGGCTGTGATGAGGTTGATGTTGCTTGGGGGAGCTTCTTCGTAGAATTGGCGATTTGCAAGTTAAGAGCTTATGTCACTGGAAATTCTTAGCACGAGCCACGTGCGAGTGCAGGGTAAGCCTCTTGCGATGGAGAAGTAGAAACGGATGTCAGATGCGATGCAGCTCGATTAACTGCAATCGCAAAAATAATCCTTCTGGCTTGGTTGTGTTTTTTTTACCAGGTTCAATTGCCATGGTCTCGACTCAGTCTTGGTGGCGGCATCATTGCACAACCTGTGTAGATATATCGTTGGCAACTGCGTCACATCTGGAGCACTTAGCACAACTCGTTCAAGACTCTTTGAGATTGTTGAGTCGAGTTGTATGGACTACAGGGTCACAATAGACCCTGGATTTGTTTCTGCCGAATAGATAGACGAAATATCCACGATGACTTTTCTCATGTGGGAATGCTAAGGCTGTCAATCACCTTACAAGAACCAGAAAAAGTTCTTAGCATATAAGCTTAATTAAATGTCTATTTTACGGACGGTTAAAAGATATACGGGTGAATTCTGTGTTAATGCTGATGATATTATGTACATATATATTATGGATATTAACCGAATGAAACTCTCATCCATGGTTAGCTTTGCCGACGAGTTATGAGGTCCTTGTCTTGGTGGAGCTTCAGCTCAGGATACGAAGCCGTAAATACCGCACGCAGTTCCATGTTCAGTTCACTTCTTGGCGCTTACAGCGCGTCATCAAGAGTTGTTTTCTCGCCGCCAATAAGCGCACCATGGGAGAGAGTGAAGGGGGTGGTTGTGATTACGATTACCTGATCCGGGTTTTGAGTTGGCCATGATTCGACATTGAGCGCTAGGCACTGCTGCCACGGATAGTTAATCCGCAGGAAAGGCGGTGGCGGTGTTGATGGGGTTATTCGGTGTCTGGACGAAAGAGGAAAATGCCATGGAAAACTTGGCGTTGCTCTGCCGTTGAGCCGCAAGCTAAATTCTGGGCATTGTTCAACGACGAACCATGGCATTCAACAACAGAGGAGTCTTTGTTGTATGTATATTTGACATCCTTCTTATTTTAGTAAAATGAAAGCGTCTTATTTCGACGAAACCTTTATTACTGGATACTACCAGCATGGGCTCTGGATGAACGTATGTACTCCGTATTGACGGCTGGATATTACTGTTGCGGGCTCAAGGTAGTCAATTCATTATGTAATAAACGAAAGACACAGTTCGTTGATGCTCCATTGAACTCTTCCTTCAAAGGATCGGGGTCCATGTATACCCATGCTTGTTAGTCCGGCCCAAGGTGCCGCTTAAAAGTCTGACTGACCCGACTCTGCCAAACAAACCTCCTCAATCACGAGAGCAGCGGAAACCCTGTTTAGTCCAAGCCGCACCATGTCCTTTGCCTTGTATCCACACGCGATCCTTTGGCAAATCACGTATTGGAGTTGCTTGAAAACTCTGAGGCCTGGGAGGCGGAGGGTCCACTCACTCGGTTTGCGACGCACTTTTCACAAAATGAGTCACGTGAAAAGGATAGAAAAGTGCTCTGAGGGTGTACACGTGATCATGTTTCCCTCGACAGCTGAGAAAGAGACTGACGCTGTTGACGTCAGATGTCCTGATTTATAGACTAACAATTACCTAATTTGCTAAAATCTCCGATTAACGGTCAGGTATAAAGAAACGCGATTTTATGAATCGCATCTTCAAAGGGTAGCAACAAGTACGTACCCTCTGTCAATCTTTTGTATGTATAGCAACAAAAGCTACCCAAGCACCAAGATCATCTTCTGAGGAGAAGCTTATTATTAATTGGGGTCAAACATGCGTTTGGTGAACGGACTCGTTCTCAAGGTGCTTGTTTGATGGAGTATCATGGCAGTCGGACGAGTTGAGTGTTTGATGGTGGAGAAGAAAACATTTCGCCTCCACCTCGTCTACTCGTGCAATATCGACCATATCCACACTCTCCCTCCAACTACTCTTACACGACCCATAATGACGCGATACTTCACTACAATTCTGGGCTCAAGAAACGTCTCAATCGATGTTGACCCACTGGTACTCTAAAGACTCCACTGAAAGAGAACCATGCCTCGACTCAACTCGACTCGACTCTCTGCGGAGTGGGAATCAGTCTTGCCTCTGGGCTGTTCGATCGTCGATAAAACCCTTTGCTCTCGCTCTCACTTGATCCCCCTTCTTCTCCTTTTCCCTCCCTTTTACCATCTCTCTTCTTCTTTCGTCTTGTTCATTCCTCCACATGTTCTTTAACCCCAGGTCTTCATCTGAGGGTAGTACATGGTTTTTGATCTGACCTTCAACTGAAACCAACGTCTCCTACCTCGGCCGATAAACATGTCTTCCGACGGAGAAAAGGTCTCCAAGAGGGCCGAAAGCCCCATTGCCGACTCTGAAAACGATGGCGGCAACACCGATGGTCTTCATCGTCGACTCAACAACCGACAGGTGCAGCTCCTCTCCATCGGAGGCACTATCGGCACCGGTCTGTTCATCGGTATCGGTGCCGGTTTGGCCAAGGGTGGCCCCGGAAGTCTCCTCGTCTGCACAGCTCTCTACGCCATGGTCCTCGCTCTCACCAACAACTCTATCGCTGAAATGAACACTTTTATGCCTGTCTCTGGTGGTTTCATCCGTCTTGCTGGCCACTGGGTCGACGACGCTCTTGGCTTTATGGTCGGCTGGAACTTCTTCCTCTACGAGGCCCTCTTGATTCCCTTCGAAATCGTCGCTCTGAACCTGGTTGTGTCATTCTGGAGTGATAATGTTACGCACGTTGGTCCAACCGCTGGCTTCATCATCGCTGTCATCGTTGCTTACGGGTAAGGCTTTCTCTCCAACTTCGAGTTGCATCCTGATGTACATTCATTGGATGGGGCTTCATGGTTCACTTTCATCCTTTCTCCCCACTTTTGTCCACCGTGTCTTGAACGTATGCTAAACTCGTCGTCTTCTCTTCTAGTGTGCTGAATCTCCTTGCTGTTGGTGTGTTTGGTGAAGCTGAATTCTGGCTGGCCCTTGGCAAGGTCCTGCTCATCTTCATCCTCTTCATGTATACCTTTGTGACTATGGTCGGGGGTAACCCTCAGGGTGACGCTTTTGGCTTCCGCTACTGGTCCAACGTGCATGATGCATTCGCGACATTCCGATCCGAGGGTGATCTTGGCCGTCTCGAGGGCTTCATGGGTGCCCTGGCCTCTGCCGCCTTTTTCGTTGTCGGTCCCGATTATATCTCCATGGTAGCCGCCGAGTCCAAGCACCCTAGCCGATACATCAAGACTGCCTTCAAGACTAGCTACTTCCGATTCGGTCTCTTCTTCATCGGCGCTTCCTTGACTTGCGGCATCGTCCTTAACCATACCGACCCCACTCTTGTTGGCGTTCACCTGGGTGACAGCTCTGGAAACGGCACTGCTGCTGCTTCTCCCTGGGTAATTGCTATGGCTAACCTTGGTATCGAGGGATTGCCCCATCTCGTGAATGCCCTGCTTTTCACCACCATTTTCTCCGCCGGCAACACCTACACCTACTGCGCGATCCGATCATTGTACGGTTTGGCCCTCGAGGGGCGCGCCCCCCGCTTCCTCTGCAAGACCACCAAGAATGGTATCCCCATCTACTGTTTCGCAGTCACCATGGTCTTCCCCCTGCTTGCCTTCCTTCAGCTTGACAGCAGCTCCGCCGAGGCTCTAAACATTCTTCTCGCTCTCATCACCGGTGGAGGCATTGTGGACTACATCACCATGAACATCACCTTCCTCTTCTACTACCGTGCTTGCAAGGCCCAGGGTATTGACCGTAAGAAGATGCCTTACTTCGGTTACTTCCAGCCTTACTGTGCATGGATCGCCCTCATCCTCCACACCGTCGTCTGCTACACCTACGGCTACACCTCTCTGGCTCCCTTCAACGCCAAGAACTTCTTCTCCAACTACACTATGCAGATTATCGCTCCCTTCACCTACCTCGGCTGGAAGCTCATCCACCGTACCAAGATTGTCAAGCCCGAGGAGTGCGATCTCGTGTGGGAACGTCCTGCAATTGACGCTTACGAGGAGCGCGCCATGATCACCGACCCTCCCACCGGTTTCTGGGAGGAGATCATTGGTCTTATTGGTATCAAGAAGAACAAGAAGAACAAGAGCGCAGCTGAGGCACAGGTCTGAGCGAATCGATCGAATCACCTGAAAGAACTGGTGAAAGAACAGACGTCATGCCGCGATGAGCTGAGAAAGCGAGTCAGTTGGCGGATCATTGCGACTGTTAGGAGTAAGACTTGGTCGATCATTCATCACCAGCTTGATGCGATCGGCAAAGCGACATCACGCTGCTTCGCCTGCTTTGCGCAGGCCGTCATTGAACAAGATACCCCAAATCGTCATTCCCGAAAGGTTGAGTGACTGTATAGCATTGAAATGTATTAAGTTGTATATACCATATAAAGAAGAAATGAATATAACGTATTTATTGCGCTGAAACATGTACACATTTACCAGTATTGAAGATTTCTACTCTCGGAAGACGCCTCTCAATCCTGACCCTCCAGATTTGTAATACGCCAGAGCTTTCAACACAGTCGCCCATTTGGCTTTAAACAAGATTATGTTGAGAGTGATTGTTTATCAAATTTGGTCTCCTTGCATAAGATCCGTTTGGTGGTTTGCTCGTTTGAACAAGCTATAGTCATTTGGTAGTAAGTAACTACTAATGTATGCACATGCATAATTGTCGTCTGCCGTTTGCCGCGATAGACGCGGGTGGCCTCGCATTGCTATGTAGATACTTTCCCCTAGCCAGACCCCTGTCAGCCTGTCACTGCTAGGTATTCAACTTTCCGCCGCTTTCCCACATGACACATGACAGATCAAACATCGATCGCACCAGCACAAGCACAATCAAAGCAAAACTCGTGCCTCATCACCAACTTTACCAATTTGTGACAGAACAAGACTGTTGCTTCCGCTGGTTCCACAGCTTCCAATTCATTCGTATTCGTTTCGTTGCCAGAATGTACTGAGCCTGGAATGAATTTGCTGTCTGGTCTCTGTTGTGTTACACAGTGGCGCTGAATCAGAGCTGGAGATTAACGTAGGTACGTAGAGTAAATCACTTTTTAACTTTTGTTCTTGTTCATTTTGGTTTTTCCTCGTGCCCAGCTATTGATCGAGGCACCATGGCGACTTAATTTTCAGTCATCTTATTAACTTTACCACACAACCTTGTCTGTCGTCAAATAATTACCTATATAAGCCCAGACAGGTCGGCAACATGGCGAGTTCCATAAGCAACCTACCAACACGCTCCCATGTTCAAAACATGGATCATCCTTCGCAGCACAAAGTGCGCGCTCACTTCAGTGAGCCCGAACACCTCTTCTCTTTCACGGACCTTGAGTCGCGACGGGCGTCTGCTCAACAACTTGAGGCATGGATTCAAACCATGTTCAAGGACTTCCGTCTTCGCACTGAACACATTGCCGTCGTTCTTCTCGTTCACATCAGACAACTTGCGACAGATGGTATTCTATCTTCCAGGCCTCATGTTTTGTACAATCCCCAAGATTTCCTGAAAGCCCAACTGGACTGCACCGACGCATTCTGCAAGCACTGTAAGAACACAATCCCAATATCTTGACCGTGCCTGACTAACCACTTAACTATCTATAGACATACTTCACCTTGACCCCGAGAATCTCGTTGACCGAGCCTGGGCCCCCGCCTTGCCAGAGACAATAGACCTGCGGCCAGACGACATTGACAACGATGATATCGATGCAAAATTACGGTCATACAACTATGACTCTTATTTCAGAACCGATGACGGCCTTTAAGACTGTCCTCAACACATAGACGAGGAGTCCAAGTGCCGCAAGCGCGATGGGAATGTTTGTGTGGTGACTGGGAAAGCCAACCCCAAGGTATTCTGGTTTTTCCCCTCCACTCTTAACGACACAGTAAAACACAACGATATCACGGGCAATCTTGCGGGGCCAGGCGGCATGATCACGGACGTCGATCTCAGGACCATCCGAAGACCAAACCCTTTCTGCAGCAGGCGCAAACTGGGAGGATCTCACAAAGCATGGAATATGCTCTGCATCGACCCAGCTCTCTACAAGCCCCTCACAAGTGGACTCTATGCATTCAAGTACTATGGTGATTCAAAGCTCGACGATGGGCAAGTCGAGGTGGCCTTGCAGTTTTACTGGATGCCTCGATTAAAGGGTCGATTCGGCAAACCCTTTGATATGGAGAGTGACTGGCAACACCTGATGAAAGAGCTCCAGGCGTCCCAAGAAAAGAGATATCCCCCACCGTCCTCCCTCGAGAATGAGTACATCACCAAGTCGGGCGAGCCGCTTCGATCAGGTCATCTCATTCACTTAGTTGTGTCGGAACAGGATGCCCAGTTTCTCAAGTCTGCTGTCATGGTACACTGGGCTTGCAGCATGTTTACATCCTTGTGTGGTGCCTCCGGACGCCCTTATTTGTTGTCAGGCAAGGCGTATAACGATCAAACCATGCAGTGGGTTCAGGATCAAGCCAGACAGGAAGAAGAAGTAGACAAGTAGTCTACTCGTTGGTTCGCCAGCTCGTGCAGTTGGTCCCTCCTCCTGGCGTATTGAAGGATTGTACTTGGCACCAAATCTCTTGGATGATAGATTTTTGTCCTCACCTCACGTACAGGTTCTTGTACATTGGGTATCATGTTTGGGCAGTCCGCTGTGCAGGCCCTCTTTCACGATGTCGGCGAGATGCAGTACCAAGTGGGTCTTATTATGACAAAGGATAAACTACAAAGAGCCCCAGAGACTCACTCATAAGGACATAATTTAGATGAGTCTAGTGAATTTTATGTTTACTGTTCAGCACCCAAACAAAGTCAGATTGACTGTCCCCTGTCGCCCTTGTCTTGGATCCGATTCTACCGAGACCCACGTCTCGGCTGCCGGTGCCGAGCGGGGTAACTTTTCGGGCCGTCAAACTCCACTTGAGCCGCTGCCGTTCGGCACGTACCTGATGAAGAACTGAACCACCATCAAGCGTAGGGCTGAATCACGCTCCGATCTTAAATTTGCCTATATTATGAGTCATTCTCGACCATTTTGAGCTTAGAACCCCATTTCTACGTAATACTGTTAAAATCATTCAGTACCATAAAGTCATCAGTAACCATCATGGGCTGATCCATCCCAAGATATCCCATATCCAAAAGCGTATAAACATCCGGCATTCCCGTATCCATAGCCTTGAACCAATCATCTGTAAACATTCCTGTATCAATAGTCTCACGCATCTCCTGCAAATCGGGCGCGCCCATCAACGAGTCAATCT
The DNA here is from genome assembly GCA_014899075.1 of Fusarium goolgardi. Taxonomy (NCBI): domain Eukaryota; kingdom Fungi; phylum Ascomycota; class Sordariomycetes; order Hypocreales; family Nectriaceae; genus Fusarium; species Fusarium goolgardi. The sequence goes on from JAAVUI010000983.1 coordinate 8,909, forward strand.
GACACGCGAAGAAGCGAGCGAGATCGAAGTAGAGATGAGCTGCTGACGTTGCGGGGAGGAGTTGCACGATTTGGTCGAGCAGAGGAATAACGCCGATGACTTTCCCTGCGGCAGCAGAGTTCTCTTCAGGTGTGAGAGCACCTCGTTTGATAGCCTGTTTGTAAAGGTCAGTGACGTGAATGAGGGTTTGAAGACGAGAAGACGAACGCGTAGAATTTCAGTCATGACGTGACAAATCATGAGATACTGGTTGTTATGGAATCCAAGCGCAAGTTCAATAATAGTTTTATCTAAAGTCAACAGGTCCAGGACACGACTTGCCACCTCGATCGATTTTCTCTCGATATTCAGAAGAGCTTCCGATGATGAAGGAGAGGAGTTATCATCTGCAGCAGCAATATCTCCAAGGGCTTGGGCGTTGAGGACTAGGATACAGTGGTCCATGTAAAATGCCAGAACGGGGAGTAACTTTCCGGATGGCGAGCCGTCAGGTATACAACGTTCATTGCGCAGATGCGTTAAAGCGTCATAGGACTCCTTGTGCCATTCCACAATGGAGGACGTGGTTGAATTTCCTTGTTTTCGTTTGTCTATTTGACTCAGCTGTTCACAGTTAGTCGTTGAGACTTTCGATAAGAACGGGAGAGGTTGACTTACTAATAATCTTCTGATTTCAATAATACCACTCAGCATACGATCCGTCGGTTCGGCCAACGGAGCCTTCCACCACTGTGCTGTGGAACTGGAAATCTCTTTCCAGTTAACAGAATGTAACTTGCCATTCATGATACCGAATCCTTTATCTGCGACAAGAGTCCGAAGCCATGTCCTTTCAAAGTTGCGGATATATCGTCCTTTATTTTCAGGTGATGAACTGTCGCATTCTGCGTTGACGTATTCTCTTATGACTTCCGATCTGCTGATTCCCATTTCTCTAGCTAGTTGCATTGCCTGGCTCGGTCAGCATCTTAGATTGTCAAACAATAATCTATACTTCTACTCACATAACCAAGTGATATGGACGAAGTATCATCGACTTGTGTTGGGGATACGGGCATCCAGTATTGCATGTTGACTATAGCTTGTATAGTTGCAAGAGACTTTACCGCAGCGGCAATGGACCACTTGACGTTTCCATTGGCCAGGTTTATCAGGACAGGGTATATAGCTCGATCCCGGGGACGAGCTGACATGGCACACCCGAGAGCGCAGATGACGGAAAATAAGGTGAATGAATTTTCGTAGACATAGTCGACTGTATGTAACGTGGCGTCGAGAAGACCTACTAGTGGATTGCGAGTTGAGAAGAAACTGGAAATAGTTAGATATTGATCTACTAAGAGTGTAAAAGAGGTGGACTTACAGTTGAAAATATACAGTTGCGTCACTATCATCGATCAATCGAGAAGCAAGCGGGTCACAAGTGGCCTTTTTTAGCTTGAAAGGACAGTCAACTGACTGGGCGGCTAGAACATCCCAGTCTTTTTGCTGCGCTCTGTGTGATGCTTCCAGATGTTAGAAGAATCTAGGGAAAGGCTTAAAGCATATTCATCTCAACTCACAGAAATAAGCACCAAGACGTTCCTTTATAGGTGCCATAATAGTCTCCCTTACGCCAGGTTGCATTGGCATCTGAGATCGCAGTCTCTCACACTGAGCAGACGTGTTTGTCGCGATAGCAGTTGTGACAATACTAAGCGGTGAGATCAGATCTTCAGGGTGATCGTATCCGTCATCTTCCGCTGGCGACTCTGGTTGAGCAGGCTGGGACGTAGCGCGACTATCAGTGGAGGACTGTGCTTGTGTCCACGGCGTTCCTCTGACGGAGACGGTTTTGTTCGGGCTTGGAAGGCCTGTTTTGAGAAGAGCAGCAATGATTTCTTCCTTTGCACCGCTTTCCTCAATGCGTGAAAGGAGCTTCTCTACACTGTCGGGCTTGCTGTGATCGTAGTTAGAACAGGATGTGTTTTTGAACCACAGGCTTGGACTCACTTTGTACTTCCATGCTTACGGCCACGGTTAGATCGAGCAGGGTATTTGCAAACGCGATCATGAGAGATACAGCGAGAACTGAAAATAAAGGTGTCAGTAAATGTCGAGGGCCACCGGCTCTGATGTCTACCAAACACTCACCAGGGATCTTGACGGTCGCATCTTTGCCTGGAAGCGCGACAACTAAGGCATGCGACCTGATGCTGCTGGATCTTCTCCACTGGAACCTCCATAGCTCGACCTGTAGCGTGCTTGTTGTGTCTCAATGTGGTTCGGAGTCTCCAAGGGTCTCAGGTGGTTAAGTTAGTAGCCGAGATGCCCGAGGCCTGGGGTCTTGTAGAAAGTCGCTGTTTTGATCTAGTCCCCGACGGCTAAGTATCACGTGATAATTAATCAGCTATCACAGAGATGTTCTAAGTATCAACATTGACCTAAGAATAGTAGGTAACTAACCTAAGAAGTCTGATGTGAATAACATAAACCAACTTAATAATCTAGATAGTTTCTAATGCTTCCAGTGGCTAATATTTCTAACAAATCCCATCTCTAGTCGATCACTGCAAGTCCTGTCCATGTCCTCATAGCTGTCTTCAAAATTCCTCAAACTTGTACCTCTTTAATTTTGCCAACCGTTGCACCGGCATGCACTTTTCCTCTTTGCCCACCATGCTGCATCTAGTCCTTGCATACTCAAGTGTAGTTTCAGTGCGACTCTTCCTAAACGCTAACGGAAACATGACTTGCGCTATCCAAACCCCCGACCAGCTTTTCATCTTGATCTCGTCTCTGTCATCACTGTTAGAGAGCCTCTTTCTTTCGGTATGTCTTCCAGTAAACAACCATTGCCGAAAAAGGAAATCCGGATTCGTTGTCCGTATAGCTGGATCTTTTGCCTTGCTCAGCTCAGACGGTACCAGTGCACCGTTGCGCACAAGGCATTTGACAGCTTCGAATCGACCCTGCATGATGGCCGCTTCCAAAGGAGTTCCGTGTTCGCTGCATTTGTGTTCGAGGTCCTTGACTCCAAGCCTGATGAGGTTAGTTATCGCCTCTACGGAATCCCAGCATGCTGCTCGACATAACAGACTATGTCCCCTAACTCTTGATAGCCCGCAAAGCTGGAGGAACCCTTTTTCAGTGAGCCTCTTTCTCACATAACGGAAGTTTCTTGTCGTCGATATTAATGTCCTGATACTGTTGTAGAAGTAATTGTCGTACCAGCCTCCTAGCTTGTCGATATCTAGCACAGAGTACCGGTCTAGTATGATGCGTAGATAAGCATGATTGCCTTCGAGGAACGGGTGTTAGAAAGCAGATATGCCGTACGTATCTGTCTTGTAGAGATCGACCCTATGATCCAAAAAATAGCAAATGAGTTCAGTATCGGGCACTTGCCCTGGTGCCTTGGTCCACGTCATGAGGTTGAGCAGATTCCTTCCACTGTCAGTTGTATTTGTAACCAACTCTCCCGCATCAAGGAGAAGTCGCACCATCTCCCAGTAATGTTTATGGCAGGCTGATAGTATGAGTTCGCTCGAGGTTTTGTCAGGCTTGGCACTGCGTATCATGAGAAGCTGGGCTACTTGATGAAATCCTAGCTTAATTGCTAGACTCAAAGGAGTTTGTAGGTCTTCGCTGAAGCCGTAAATATTTCCACCGTGATCAATCAACACTTCAGCTACTTCCAAATCATTCATGCGGACGGCACAATGGAGAGCTGTCTCCCCGGAACAGTCACGCTGATCGATCAAGGCTTTTAATGTGTTTTCTTGTGTAACATCTTCAACACGACAGCCAGTTTCAAGGTCGGTCATGACAATCCTGCTTCAGTTAGTCTTCATAATACCTCAACCATGCTCTTCACTTGCGTGGATTCTCCAGGGCCGAAAGTCTTTCCTTCCAATGATTGCATCAGCATGAGAAACCCATATTGGTTGCAAGAGACGATGGGTGTGGTGAGAACACTGAAATGTGTGTGTGAAAAGTCACCTCCTTCTCCGAGATATTTCTCTATCAGCCGAGCGAGGAAGTGATTGAGACTTGGTCGTTCCAGTGCAAGCTCTAGGGCTGTGCATAGATAAGAACGTTGAGGTTGTGTGATGATTGTAGAAACAGGTGCATTTCTTTTACAGAACCATGCAATCATTTTTTCCTGTTTGTTCCATATAGCAAGTGCGAATGGTGTCAAGGGCGTGCCGGTTCCAACGTCGAATTCTATCGGGCAACCAAGAGCCAAGAGTGTCTCACATGTATCTGCGTCATTCGAGTACATGGCTTTTAGAAAGTAAATTTCTAGCAGCACCCGGCCAGCTGGTGCTCTAGAGAAGACTGCGTGCTTATGGAATTGTTCGAAAAGTATACTGAATGGCTCATTCCTGTTGTTGAGACGAACTATACCAAGAAGCCCCTCACTGCTCCCCAGGTACTTGTGAGAATCAGCTCTTTCGAAAATGCCAGATCTTGTGCAGTATTGCAGTATAACCAGGGTTCTTCGGGTCCAGTTCAGTGGATCGTACAAGCTTAGATGAACCACCGAGGATAATGGCTTGCATGCCCTGTTTATCATCGAGGCGGCTAATAAGTGAAAGAACATACTTTGAAGCATCTTCTGTGTTCTCACACGCTGAAAAGTCGATTTTCGAATGCCGAGTTGTGATGTTCCAGACCTTGTCGACAAAATCAAGAACTTTCTGTCGAACAGGTTCGGGAGTGTCAGGTCCATTGCTATCACCCAGGATTTTGACAAAGTTCAGGAGGATTTCCACATTATCTGGGTTTTGTAGGTCTGTAACGGTAAAATAAATATCGAAAATATGATCGATGAAGACAACTGCCCAAAGGCAAAAGTTAGGGGTCTTTTCTAGGAGAAATTTTCTTGCAAGCTCCCGGACTTGTCCTTCCATAGTCATCCTCATGTCGACGTAAAATGACCAATTCCGTGCCGCATACCAATAGGCATCACGAGTCTCACCCCCCTCAACAATGCTGTATATTGTCTGCGCCATGCTATGTGTCGGTGACCTTGGCTCGACCTTTTCCATAGTAAGGAAGCGGAGGGCAATGTATGTTTGAAAATCACGGCTCCCACCAGCAGCAAGACTGTAATGTGTCGATTGTGGACGATTAAGCCCAAGGGTGCCAGTATCCAAAGAATTAAGATATTCCCGTACTGTGAAGTGGGCAAATTCGATTACCACTGTGAGTATGTTGGGAAGTTCAGAGGCCACGATGACCTCCTTGGTCCTGACAAGGCTGCTGCACCATCTCAAAACGTCTTCCTCCGACACAACGTCATCATCTTCGAGAGTATCTGAGTCATCTTCGAGATAGATACTTTCGCATAATCGTTTCAAGGACATGGATGGAGAAACAGTCAGTAGCAGTAGTGCCTTCCTCACAAGTTCCATTATCTGATCACCGTAGTCTTCGACTCTCATGAGAATGCGGTCGTAAGTGGCGAACAAGGTTGGCGGCAGTTTGTCCAAGGCGTTTCGACGAGCTTTGTCAGTGGGAAGCTCACACATATGATCGAGCTGACAGGCTACCCAGCGAAACCTGGATGTATATTCTGTAAGTAACATGTCATGTGGCATATTTGTAGTTGAATCACATTCCCTTGGCTTCTTCGATCAACCTTGTCATGATAAGGCCTTTAAGAGCTGGGTCTCGGACCCTCAGCCTCTTTTTAGTGATCCTTTGGCTCAACTCAGAAGCCACATACAGCTGTACACCTTCAGTCCGAGCTCCAATCTCAACGTGATCAAAGTGTCCAACGATCTGACGTATTTCAACCTGATCTCGGCTAAAAAGAGCAAGGTTCACGATATCGTGCTTCGGGGATGCTACGAGCTGTGCTAAGCGTGTGACACTTGCTTCAGTGCTATCGCCACACTCATCGAGCCCATCGACGACTAGATGAACACGATCAAAACAAGCACATATTCTCTGCAGAAGGTCTGTAAGCCCCTCTTCTGTGGGATCTGCATGCAGATAACTGTTTTATAGCTCATCATGAGCTTCTTGCAAAATGTCAAAGGCCTTCTCACTCTGTAGCGCGAGTTGCATGCATAAGGATGAGAGAATCGAGCAAGGATTTGTCTCATACTCTTGCCGAGGATTGACTTTCGCAAAATCCCCCAAGACTCTGTCCCTCCTTGTATCAAGTGCGATCTTGACTTGGACATCCAGAATTCTTTCTGCGGTTTGTTGAACTCCATCTAGCTTATTTCGGATGACGGATTGTTGAGATAAACAGAGATTGAGCTTTACGAGAGAATCGACCGCAAGAGCTGTATCGATGATTTTCTTGTAGCGCTATATATTCTCTCGCTCTTCTTTGCTTGGGACCCTGTCTCTTGACCTGATGTTCCAAATTCCACATCCGCCGTCATCGCTACCACAACTCACCAACATGACAGACCCTGTACCTCGAGTCGGAACACCCGACCAGAAAAACAAAATCCTCGTTATGGGATGGAAGAGAATCAGCTGGCCAAGTCTTCTGCCTGTCCTGGATCGTACTTTAGATACTTCATTTTACCATGAACTGCCCGAAGATGCACAGCAGTTAACACCAGGGTTGAAAAATAAAGCAAGAAAGATTCTCCTCAAGCACGATTTGCCCACTATCGACTCTGGGGGCGGTGTTGATGAAGATATTCATGTCGAGAACAGATAGGGAACGAGCTTGCCTGGAATACCAACTTTCACCCTACCGATCGAATGGTCGGATGAGAAACATGAATCGATACGCCTCGCAACCCGGGAAATGGGCTGAATACGTTCGACGATCTAACGAAACATTCTCCTACACCTTCTACGTCGAGATCATCTCGATAGATGATGACTGTGATGAAAGAAGTTTTTATGGTGTTGTTTCTGCTGTGACGGACATACTCCGCTCAGTGGACGGCTGGAGACATGTCCACGTCCATCCACATAGAGACCAACGAGAACACCTGGTCTGTTTGGGATTGATTGCTTGCTAATCCTGTTCAAAAGAAAGACGAACTTGTAGACAGTTAGTTCATAAGGTTTTATGGAGTCATTTATGATATTACTGGTAGAAATCGTGAAGTGAAGTACTGTTATAGTGATGCAATGCAAACCCCTCAGTCAGACGTATGACCAAGCGCCTATGTCCACTCAAAACGCCAAACGTAAACCCATTAATCATAATAACTCCATCACAGATATCCATACCCTCCTCCAGGCGACGTTCCCATTCCACCAGGTGCAAGTCCACCACCACTCGTAGTCCCCGAAACACCGCCGTAAACACCGCCATTGACTCCTCCGTTGGGTCCTCCACTGACACCCGAGTAGATGCCTCCATTCACTCCGCCATATATACCGCCATGTGGCCCACCATTTGGCCCTCCGACTCCCAAGGATCCATTGCCGGAGCCATGGCCGTATTTGTGATTGTCTGACGATGATCTTCTGCTGGCGTCACTGGAGAATTTGCTTCCTTGCAGTCTGGATGTGGCTTCTGGTGTTCTACGACCAAGATTTGTTGGTCTAGGTGGTGGTAGATCATTCTTTTCTTCGTGTTTTGAGAAGAGGTTGAATAGGCACATTGGATTTTATAGGGTGTATGTGAGAGAGAGAGAGAGAGAGAGAGTAGGTGTCGCAGGTATTTTAAATAGGATTCCAATGATGCTGTGGCGTTTCTGTAGTTGGGTAGTAGGTACTCACTCCGTATCTATGTTGTGACAGTTGAGATTGAACAGAGACAAAGTTCCAGGGCAGATGCAGCATTTAAATGACCGAGTCCATGTTTTCCGCAGTCAATCTAGACCACGCGTACCTGCTTTAAAAACCGGGTCTGAGGGGCTACGACGATCATTAGCAGCCTATAATAAGGCCTGATTGAGCGCTTGCACCGCCCCATGTTGGTCCCTGGTTTTAAGCACAGCCTTGGAAGAATCCCTGCATTTTTGCACTGGCTGAGCAAGATCACGAGGCGGTCAAGTTGGATGAAATTAAACTTAAAAAGTCGAGGCTGGTTTGAGTTACTGCGAGGTGCCTACGTACGCTGGCTTGTGTCGAGCGGGCATTATTTAATGCTCTCACACAATGAGTTGTTGTTGTTGTAGAAATCTATTTAAGCTTAATTTTTAGCGAACGTTGCGTTGCAGTCGAACAAGGTGACGAAAATACAGGATAAGCTATGTAATAACTTGGTGGGTAACAGAAACATCGCCCTCTGCTCTAGGGTATAAAAATGAATAACCTAACAAGTCTGATCTAAGTAGCATAACATGACCTAATAATTTTGTATCTTATCTTCTCGGCGGACATTCTTTCTGATACCACGAGGAACAATCAATCAATGAATGAGTCGAATAATTAATGTAATATTATTCCAGAAATATACCCTAAGTGAAATGTAATTGTGGTATATTCTTCAAAGACTCAGTGACTAACCTAGTCAATCTGCTGATGTCTCTCGTTACAGTTAGTACAGTAGTTGGCTGTAACACGGCAAGTGTTGGACATATAACCAGTACCACACTTGCTAACGCCAGTGTTATCCTTCATGTACTGGTACTCCTCCTTGATCTGCTTTCCGTTGAGACCACCGACACTCCAGTCATCGCAGTCAAACTCAACAACACAACCAGCTTGACCAAAGGTGGGAACAATGATGAAACCACTCTTGACGCGAGCATAGTACGAAGCGAATTCGGTGTAGATGACATCATCCTTGAAGTTATCGATCGCACGATCACAAGCGTTGTCGATAGAATGACATTGGCTGGATCCCTTGTTGTTGCCACCGGTCTGGACAGGGTCCGCAGGACGAATTGTGGAGGCAGTACCCGAGCCTTGGGTATAAGTGTAAGATCCGCCAGGATAGTTGCCAACCTTGACAGTCTGATCGGGGTAAGCAAGGATAGCCCCATTGTCCATGGTTGTAGTGAAGGGGGTAGGCTCAGGAGGAGAAGGGGCCTCGGTGGGGGCCAGAGTGACGGGAGATGGATACTCGTGGTAGTAATGGCACTGGCCAGAGATAAGAGCGGCAGTAGTAACGAATACCTGACCGGCAGTTGTGGTTGAGCACTGACAGTGAGGAGTCTCGACCCGAGGGCCACCAAAGTTGACACAAGGGTAAGGACCGGTGTAAGTGTCAGAGGTGGTGTCAGGGGCCGAGGTGGTTGTGATGAAGGAGGTCATGAGAGTCGTAGGAGGGGCGGTTGTGGTCTCGCCAGCTGTGGTCTCTGCAACAGTGGTGGAACCAGCCGATGTCTCCGTAGACGTAGGACCGACCGAAGCATCCGTGCTCTCAGAAGTCTCGGTAGCTGAATCAACATCGGAAGTGGCAGCGTCAGTCGAAGTGGCGGCCTCAGTCGAAGCGGCAGCTTCTGTGGAAGTGACAGCCTCTGTAGAAGTGGGGCCTGAGGATGCAGTAGCAGTCGAGTCGCCGCGAACCAAGCAGCTGTGAGCAGCATCCTCGTCGGCCCGCTTCTGCTGACCAGTAGCAGGGGCGGCAGGAGCAGCAGGAGGGAGGACAAAGAATTGATGCGAAGTGATTAGGTAATCCTCAACCCAAAGTCTCCAACGGCCCATGGCCATACCGAGACCGAGCAGCTCATCCTCTTCAGCGCTCTGGAGGACCTGGTCGAGCATATCGAATTCCACAATCGCACGGCCCAAGTAACCGAACATATCAGTTGACTGGTCCTTGTCAGTTCGAGTGTAACCGAGAACCTGACTTGTGGATCCAGGAATGACACCAGCGAGCTTAGAGGCCAAGTCGTTTGCACGTTGCTCGTAACGATAAAACGTGGTGATACCGTAAAGGGCAGTATCAGCAGGACTGGTGAAGGGAGTTACGATAAAGACCTTGGGCTCGTGGATGGAGTGGAGGACACCTGGGGTCTCGTCTGTACCGACAAGGTAAGTGACACTTAGAGCGTTCCCGTCAGCTGTGCCGTCACGGAGAGCATTGAAAGCCTTTGCTTCGAATTCGTCGTCAGGCTTGAAATTCCAATCTCCATCGATGAAGACTGGGTTCTCCCAGATGTGAGATAGATAGGTACCCACGTTAGAAACAATCATGACAGCGGTGCAGCCATAGATACCGTTGACTCCAGCCGAGCCTCTGCCTGCCGGGCCAGGGGCGTTAAACCAGTGACCAGATGTGTCTCCTTGCTGACTAACCCAAACAGGATTCAAAGAGCCGATATAGGCAGCGTTAGGGGAGGTGTCATCAGTGAATGTGCGACGTTGCAGAGGCTGAGGCAGAGGCACATCTCTCTTCTCGGATGAATCGGGCCGGGAAGTAGGAGGCGCGTTGAAGGGGTCCTCGAAGCCGCCGGGCTTGGTCGGTAGGGGCCCGTCGGTGGTAGAGGTAGGGATGTCCTTGCAGTCAACAACTCCTCCCTCATCAGACATCTTTCCATCTTTTCCAGGCCCGGGGCCCATAGGACAAGAGCCTCCGCAGATGCCTGAGGCACAAGGTACAGGCATGCCGGTGGTGGTGGTGGTGGTGGCCTCAGTTGTAGACTCTTCAGTAGAAGTAGGCGCCTCAGTCGTCGTAGCAACTTCTGTTGTCGTAGGGGCTTCAGTTGACTTCTCCTTAGTGGACTGTTCTTCACTCTTTTCCTCGGTCTTATCTTCATCCTCGTCTTCATCATCCTGCTGCTCGTCGGTCAACTCGTCGTTCTTGCCCTGAACGCCCGAAACAGCACCCGTAACAGCTGGGACGTTGCCCGCGATGATACCACCCGAGACCTTGGTAAGGTCCTCAGCCATGCAAGCAAGCTTGTTGATCACATCTCCAATCGGGCCCAGAAGACCGCGCTTCTTGTTGGAACAGCCAACATCGGGACTGCCGCCGAGCGCAACGATAACAGCGATGATATCATCATGTGTGTCCTCAACCTCCTTGTTGGTCTCGTCCTTAAGAGACTCTGGGTCCTCCTTCCACTTGTTGATGACGGGAATCAGGGAAGCGATCTGAGACGACACTGAAGAGACACTGGCGGTGGCCTCAGGTGGAGCAGTAGTGGGCGCAGGAGCTTGTGTGATCACCGGCGAGTCCTCTTCCTTGCTGGAGGGCTCTTGCTCATCTTCTTTTGTTGTAGGCTTAGCTTCCTCCTCACTGGTAGGCTTGGGCTCAGGCTGTGTCGTCTCGGCGGGCTGCTGGTCGACCGCGGTCGTGGTGTCTTGCGCAGGGGCCTCCTCTGTGGTAGTCTGAGGAGGAGGTGGTGCTGGGGCCTCAGTGGTTGTATCGACGATTTGAGGCGGCAACTCCGTGGATGTGTCAACGGGAGGAATTCCCGTGGTAGTATCAACGGGAGCAGGGCCAGTAGTCGTGTCGACAGCTAGAGGCGGCAGCTCAGTGGTTGTATCAATGGGAGCAGGGCCAGTAGTCGTATCAACTGGAGGAGGCGGCAACCCAGTGGATGTATCAACAGGGGCAGGATCAGCAGTTGTGTCAACGATGGGAGCAGGGCCAGTGGTGGTATCAACGATTTGAGGCAGCTCAGTCGAGGTGTCAACGGCAGGGGCAGGGCCAGTAGTGTCAACGGGAGGAATTTCTGTGGTTGTACCAACGATTTGAGGCGGCAGCTCAGTTGAGGTGTCAACAGTAGGAATTCCTGTGGTAGTATCAATGGGAGCAGGGCCAGTAGTCGTGTCAACGACTGGAGCAGGGCCAGTAGTGTCGACTACAGGAGGGATTTCTGTGGTTGTGTCCACGACAGGTACGAACTGCTGAGTGGTAGTGTCCTTGGGAGGCAGCTGCTCCGTGGTAGTATCTGGGGAAGAAGGGGGTGGTGGGGCCTGGGAAGTAGTATCTTGGAAAAAAGGCTGGCCAGTAGTCGTATCCTGAACATCGGGTACCTGAGCTGTTGTCTCGGGGTCCTCAGGGATGACTTTTGGCGTGGTCTCAGGAATAAAGATAGCTTCGCTGGTGGTAGTAGGTGCAACAGCGGGAGGCGGTACAAAAACCTCGGAAGTAGTGGGAATGGGCTCAGGAACGGGGTCTTGAGCAATGGCAAAGAACGGCAGAGCCGCCAGAGCAAAGAATGTGGCGCGCATGTTTGCGCAAAACGAATGGATAGCAAATAAACAGACGAATGAATGACTATACTATAAAGTAAAAGACTGTAAAAGGCCAAAGAGCCTATGGTTGGTAAAGACTGGATAAATCGTCGCGCAACTTCTCTATATGTACCCAGCAGCTTTCCTAGAGCTCAGTCAGTGGTTTGGTGGGTACAAGAAGAGTTGGCTGCTAAGCTTTAGGATACAAAAATAAGTGACCTAGGAAGCCTGATCTAAGTAGCATAAATTGACCTATTATTTTTATCTCCTGTGCTCTGATACTCTGAGGGTGGTGACGCCTCAACGTCTCTGTCAAGGCTGACAGGAACGTGCATCGATGTGAATCCTTCCATTGCTTGGTCTCCACGCCATAGGGGAAGAAGTGAGCTTTGTGATTGCTAGATGTAACGCGGATGCAGAGATCAGCGTCTCATCTCATCCCATCCCAGCCCCGGGTTCATTTGCTTCCAGGGCAGATGAAAGCTGACGTGTGATGTAATCGACAGGTGCCGTGCCAGTGCTAGCTGGAGCCGCAGGAGCCGATACCGTGATGAATAGTAGGGAGTCCACTAAAGGAATTGCTTTTTTAGCGGTCCTGCAGGGTTTAATTAGCCCAGATCCTTCTGTGTTTCACAATAGGGTGGCTTGCCGCAGCCTTAAAACGGGTCACGAATCTTCCGATCCGTTGAAGCCAAGAAAAACAACTTGAAGATAAAACGAACGCGATCAAGAAAGTTTGTTTGATCAAGAGAATGCATCTGTTTGCCTTGTCTTTGTACAAACAAAGGATGCCAACTGAACAGACGGACCATGTAAAATCAGAGTACGATTATTAGCATATATCTCACAGAGGAATATCAGGCTCAAAAGTCATTACAAAACATACTACTGCTCAAACTTGTGTAGGAGGATCCTTCATCCAATACTGGCTGGCAATTCTTATCTTGAGCGTTTTTGTTTCTACTGTCCTGCCCCCAAAATACCTAGGCTCCATTATTTGTTCCTTCGTTCATTGTAACTGGAGTCGTCGATGATCAATATCACAATAACCCCAATTATTGTTGCTAGGCGTTAGAGTGTTAGGAAAATTGGCCGCTGGGAGTACAAGAGACGAAATAAGTAGGTCAGTTTATGCTAGTTAAGTCGGACCTTTTAGGCTGTTTATTTTTGTATCCTAAACCTTGGACGCTGACTTTTCTGGAACCCGGTAGCCAGGCTTTATCCCTGCCCCATAATGACTTGAAATTGGCATAGGCAATGCATGTAAGCACATCCCGAATCTCGTGGCGTACATGAATCAACAGGACTTTTTGCCGGCACGTTTTTGTAAATCGCGCAGTAATTCAAATTTCCGATTCAGCCACCAACTAAACCTAAACTAACACTACTGTATTCCAAGCGCCTGTTTCATCTCGTCGCTGCTCAGCTTGCCAGCATAATCTCTAGCACTGCGATACGGTCCCCTCTGATCAGGATCCGCCCCCTGGTCCAGAAGCCACTTCACTCTCTCAACGGCGCCCGCGCAAACGGCATTCACGATCGGGTACAATGGCACCATATGGCGCGTCTCTAGCTTATCGTTGACTCCGGCGCCCCTCTCCACCAGCAGTTGCATAACGGGTATTCTGGAGACATCGAATTCCTTGGTTGGCGTGACGCGTCCAACATGGGGGTTTGCGCCTGCTGGCAAAGCGCCTGCTGCGTAGTACAGGGGGGCCCCGTTGGTGATTTGGGCGCCGGCGTTTAGAAGCTTCTGCACCAAGTCTGCACTGCCATACGAGGCTGCCAGCTCCAGTGCCTGGCACGAGCTTGTGTCGGGTCCGCCTAGACGGTCGCGGTAATCCTGCTGTCTGCCCAGGTTTGGGTTTGCGCCTTGCGCGAGGAACCAGTCGATGAGTGTTTCATTGTTGGACTTGATGAGTCTTGTGAGGAGAACTTCGCCGTAGAAAGCGGGCGTATTGACAGTCCAGCCATGTTCGAGAAGAGCCTCGAAAAGGGCGATTTGCTGGTCTGCTGGGGCCTTGAGAACAATTTCTGGTGTTTGCCGTGAAATGGGTGCTCCAGATTGGAGTAGGTATCGTGCGACGTCGACTTTTCCGCTTTCCAAGGCGTTGATCAGACCTCGGTGAAGAAAGGCTGGCGTGCGAGGTTGAGAGGTAACGATTGATTGAACGGTGGGCATGTCGCCGGCCCTGCAGGCAGAGAAGAATGAGGTGGCTTCGGGTGACACATTTCGCTGATAAAGGATGTTGTTGTCCTCGGGCGCTTGCACGGGAATATCGTCGAAAGGACTACCCATTTGGTGAATCTGCGTTGGGTTCATCTGGTTCATTGTGTTCCCCATTTGACCTCCCATCTGGTTTGCTGCTTGCTGTTGTTGCGATGCGGCCATTTGCTGCGCTCTCAGTGCCAGTTGTTGTCGTTGTCGTATTTGCAGATAGAGCTGCTGTTGGTCTTGTTCCTCCTGTGAAGACATGTTTTTTAAAAAGTTTATTCGCGGGTGTTTGTTGGCAAGTGCAAGTGAAGTAAGTTGGTAATTACCTTTGTTGAATCCTTTGTGATTTATGGTTCATGCAGCGTTAGGTGCTGGTTAGGCTGACGTAATGCTACTGAAATTGAAAAATGAAGCAACAGTGTAGGTACCTAATTGATCCCTTGAGTTTGATGGTGTAGTATCACCAGGTCAGCAAGGAAGAGGACTGAACATTAAACGCAATTTGTCAATCCCTTGTTAAATTGTCCAACGTTACCGTCTAGCCAGGTTTTTGTATCTTGGTGAAAGCGCAGGTGTGGTCACAGCTCTCGGGTAACCACAATGCAAATCGCCAGACCAAGTGGTATCCAAACAGACAGGTACTCGCATTAAAGCAGGAGGAAGAATTACACTTGTAAACAAGATGCCATAGTCCCCAGACATCAGCACAATAAAGTTCTTTATTTCATAGTAATACTGTTCGGGGTTGGATGAAAGGCATGAGGGTTAGTACCTGCCTCGAGACACTTCGCAGTGCTTTAGTAGCAACAAGCTAGAAAATGGTCCCAAGCAAAGTGAGACCCAAGGATTGCAAATACCCCCCCCTCTGATGTTTAGTAAAAGTTGGCAAATGATGGTGTTTTTATTATAAAGAAAAGCGTTCTTCATTAAACTAGGCGATTAAATGATGTAAAAAAGCACACTGTTTCTAATGAAGAAAACAATGACCGAGGCCACGCCTTCGCTTGTGTACAATTGGCATAGTGAATCTATTCAAGTATTATTCTATTGTTTCAAGGATGTTGTGTATGTAATGCCATACGTCGTAAACAAAAGCCACAGGCCATAGTTGTTAAACCTGGAGACATGCAATGCAATGCACAGTCTTATCAAATCACCTACATCACTTGAATCTGCATAATCGCAGAAGCGAGCCCGGCCACGATCATAGCACCAATGAGTCGGACAGCGCTAGAACCTGCTCCGTTGGTTTCCCGTGGCGATGCAGCATCAGTCGAGCTTCCAGTGGCCGTGGGTTCATCACTCGCAGCATTCTCACTCCCTGTAGTTCGAGCCGAGCTTGACTCTTCTGTAGCAGTAGCCGTGGCCTGAGATGATCTGATCAAATCTTGTCCCTCCGTAATAACAACAGGTATTGACGAAAAAGATAGTTCAAACGCCCCTGTGATCTCTTCCAACCCCGTAGCAGTCTTTGTCAAGCCCTCACCATCTGCAACAACAGCCGTCGTACAAGCCTTGGCTGTTCCGCTACTCACAAGACACTCGATTGAACTGACTCCAAAATCGGCCACGGATACCATCCAGTGAAACGTGCCTGTAGAGGCAGCGCCCTTTGTGACAGTTTTGTCAGCCCATGGTCCTACGACAACGGTATTGTTGAGAGTCGCGCCATCGCATTCTTGGCCCAAGCAGACGATTTGGAGAGTGGTGGCGGTCGGGTTGGCGGATATCACTGTTGCGGTAGGTGTGTTTTGGCGATAGAGGTTGAAGGGGGGCATGAATACGGGGGTTGTGAGTGCTGAAGACATTCTGACGAGATAAAAACGGGTGTGGGCAGTGATTGTAGTTGATAGGTCTATTGCCGATGAGGTGTTGATGAAAGCAAAATCAGGGGTCGGGATGGCACGCGTTTTAAGACAAACAAAGCGGCGCAGGACAAGAAACGTGATCGTGATTGAATTTTAACCGTGGCACTATTGGCTGCTGAAATGCGCTAAGGAGTGATGAATCCTTTCGTTTGGGATGGTAATTTCGGGTATTCATTTTGAACCGGTTAGGTGCCTTTAAAGGCAGGACACAACTGACTAACTAGAGAGAGCTATCTAAGAAACATTGCGAGCGGGTTTGTTGAAGAGCTTTGAATTTTGTGTATAAAAAATAATATAACTTATAGTTATAAATTGTCTGGTAAGTTGCAGGAAACTCGGCCTCTATGGTTTGTAGTACAAGAATCAATAAATAGTCTAAGAACTCTGGTTCAAACAGCATTAAACGACCTGCTTTGTCTTTTATC
>JAAVUI010000984.1:0-28502 GCA_014899075.1 Fusarium goolgardi
TTTTTTTTTTTTTTTTTGTATTTTTGGTCTTTGGGTATTGAATATTGGTTGGGGGCTGACTGGCAGGAGGGGTTTGCGTGTTGTCTGGTTGGGTCTGAGGCCACATCACACCAGCAGTATAAACACAACTATCTACTCCGTATAGTACCTAGATCCAATAAACACTATTTCTTTTTCTCAAATGCAACACTTCAAGATGAGACCAATCGCCATATTGTTCTTGTCTATGTCAGCAACCGACAAGTGATAACCTCCAGTCGTGACACGACGCTACTGCCACATCCATCCAAGCATGTTCTCCTCCGTAGACTTAGAAGACACCATCTCGCAATCTGTTTCCAGCCAAAGTAACTGGCAACCATGCAGTTACAGATGCTTATATCCCGAGACTGCTCCGCCATTCCTCGATGATACACTAGCCCAGCTATTTACGACTGACCGCGTCACTTGGTTGGGCCAGTAATGAAGCCATCAACACTAGCACCGTATTATTCACATTCAAATGCGAAAAATATGGCCCATAGTCTGCCTCGAGAGTAGAGAATGGCTGCCTCTAAGTACCAGAAAATCTTTTATTCCATCACTTCTCTTTGTTCTTAGCGCTTGTTCTAATATCATTCATTCTTCAATTATACTTTCCTTTATCTCAATTCCCTACTGGTTCGAGCAGTTATACCCATCCCGTGTTAACATGAGCCAAGACGGACCATTCGGACCCGTAGTGAACGGGACTCAAATCGTGTTTTTCGAGATCCTACCCAACAAGCCTGCTGCAATCTCCTTCGTCGCCCTGTTTGGTATTGTCACATTAGCCCATTTGATATTCATCTTCATCCCATTCGTTCTTGGTGGCATATGTAAGCATGCCTGTATCTTCACTGTAAGAGACACGGATAAGAGATCTAGATAGAGTAAGCATATCCGACTAACGGAATATCGGACAAGCCTGGCATAATGGATCTTGTTACGGTATGCCGGATAATTTATTTATAGCCCCTCAATTGTCAGACTACATTTTGTCTCATTTATGGTTTACAAATATTGGAACATGGCTGTTCAGAAGTTTATCTTTATTTGAGGTGTACTCTGTAGGTTAGGTTGGATTCAGGTAGTATGGGTGATCAAATTAGTAAGTCATCTTGCCACATATCAAAGCAGAAGCCTGATTCCTTTAATTTTGCATCGCAGAATTGGATACGTCCAGCTTCTGGTGAAAAGAAAGATAAGATAAAATAAAATGCTGACTGTGCTAACTTCTCCACTGTTTATTGGCTCAATCTCTGATGTCATTTGGCGACATTCCATCACGGCAAATTTGTCTTTAATCTCACATTTCCTCGACCATCATTGATACCAGCAACCATTTACATTATGTTCGCTCTACGACGACTCATTGCCAGGCCCGTGGCCATGCCAATCATGCGTGTAGCTACGCGCCAGATGCATGTGACCCCTCGTCGCTTCGCCTCGGCTGATCAGCCTTCCAACATGAATGACATTGAGTCAATGATGAATGACCCTCTTATCCGCGACACATTCGAGAAGCTGAGCCGTCACCCGCCGGCTATCGCCGCCATGCAAAAGATGGGAGAGGTCATTAAGAGCAAGGGTATGGACCCCCTGCACGTTTGAGGAATGCGTTCAATACCTAACCACTGATAATACAGGTCTTGATGCATCCAAGCCTCCAAGCAAGATGGATCTCATGAAACTCATGATGGATAAGGAATTCAGAGACGCGTCTACAGAGGTATTTGACTGGATTGTGTAGGAAGGATAATGCTAATGAAATTTGCAGTTGACGACTGAAATGCAGAACGCTGGTGTTGAGATCAATCCCGACGTTGGTATACCATTTTCTAATGTATTTACTTTTACTGATACTGTTGACAGGTTTTCATGAAGATGATCCAAGGCGAAAAGTGAGAGTGACGCTTAAGGAATGACTGGGCACACCTGAATGGTGACAAGATGAAGAAATGTTTTGGATTTGTATCGACAATGAAGTTACTATTATTCACGTGGATCATTCGAGTAACACAACACATAAGAATAAGGCCGATATGCTCGAACTATAAACCCATACTAGACCTGTGTTCCACCAGAGCTGGAGTAAGGAGAGTCCCTAAAAAGGGATAGAATCAAGCTGTTGGCTAATCTGATGATTTCCGAATTACGTGCATAATGAGGCTGCTGTCTCAATGCAGGAACCATGCCCGTTTGACAAGTGTCAAAGTGACAAATTTTGTAACGTTCCACTAGAAATGGTTTAAGCTGATCGGTCACATCAATCAATTCGTTCTGGAATTGTTCTTTTGTTGGTCATTGCTCCATGATTTCCATCGACCTAACTACACTGGACCCCCATGCCTTGTCTCGCGGATCCTGAAGGACACTATTGTTGTTGCTACCGTGCGATAGATCTTGAACCGCCAATTGCGACGAGGAATCCATTGTAAACCGGGCTATGACTGACTATCCATGTTGAGGTTACGGGCCGGTGCAGACTGTACGGATACTAATGTCTCAAAGGATTTCAGCTCTGACCAGTGGTAAAATTACGGTGAGTCGTGTCAGGTCATTTCACTGTTGGATGAGCCACAATTGTTAATGCGTTGATTCAACGGCACAACCAACAAACAGGCCGTGCTGTGCTTGAAACTGCCCCAGTGAAAGAAACAAGGGTAAAGGCAGGTTGGTTGTGTGCCTCAAAGATTGACTTTTTTTTTTTTTACCTTATCTAGGAGTGCTAAAATCCAGTTACTGTAGTAGTCTAGACAGTTGATTATGGTTGACCTAGCTGACCCTAGTCCCCTAGCTTTAGTGCTGGACTCCCTTGTTATGAACTAAGGGTCTTGAGGGATTTTTGAGACGGCGCTAGGTTAATTCAATGTTTAATTTGCGCTTTACCTGGTCCAGGCAATACATGGGGAATTTCTACCCCGACTGCCCGAGTAGCTGACAGGACAGGGGCTAGACAGAATTCGCAACGGGCTATGGATGCCTATCTAGGAAGTTCCCTCTCGAATCCCATCCCTCCCATCAATCGGTAATCGCGAGCAATGGCTGCCCTAGAACCAGCTTAGCTTTTATCTTGTGTGGAGACGGTTAGCTAAGACCACTCCTGGAAGCTGACCATTTGATTAACAACCGCAAATTAGGGGGTCTGATATCTGCAGCGATGGATGATATAGCAAGGGCATACAAAAGACAAACGCCACCCGAGATCGCGACTGTTTACTTCTATCCCTCTCAAGCACCTCACCTGTCACTCTTTTATTAATTCAAGATCTTGAGACTTACTTCTTTGTCCAAGTCTAGAACCTCTCCAAGATGAGGCACTCACTCACACAGCTTTCTGCTGTGCTTACAGTCCTTTCCGCAGCAACAAACGCTCTGCCCACTAATGGTCACTCACAAGAGAAGCATGGATCTTGCGCCAAGACCAAGGTTGCTATTCTCGGAGCCGGTGCTGCTGGTGTCGCAGCTGCTCAGAATCTTACAGCTTCTGGCATTAAAGACTTCATGATCGTTGAGCACAACGACTACATCGGTGGCCGTCTAAGGAAGCAGGAGTTTGGCAAGAACGCCCAGGGAAAGCCCTACATCATTGAGCTTGGCGCCAACTGGGTCGAGGGAATTGGATCTGAAGAGACCAACGAGAACCCCATCTGGCTACTTGCCAAGAAGCACAAGCTCAAGTCCACCTACTCCGATTACGACAAGTACAAGACTTTCGATCATGAGGGCGAGACGGATTGGAGCGACAAGATAGACGAATACGATGTCGCTTACGAGAAGGCTGCTGCTGAGGCTGGCCGTATCTTGGTCGACAACTTGCAGGATACTTCTGCTCGTGGCGCTCTCCGGACAGCTGGATGGCGACCTGAGAAGGACGACATGCACGCCCAAGCTGCAGACTGGTGGGGCTGGGATTTTGAGGCTGCCTGGACACCCGACGAGAGTGGTCTCGTCTATGGTGTTGCTGGCGGCAATGCTAGCTTTGGTTACTTCAGTGACGTTAGCAACCTCGTTATCGACCAGCGTGGTTACAACATCATCCTCCAAGAGGAAGCCAAGGAGTTCCTTCACAAGAACGACACGCGCCTTCGCCTCAAGACCACCGTTGAGGGTATCAACTACAACAAGGACGGTGTCAAGATCACCACCAAGGATGGTGGCTGCATCGAGGCCGACTATGCTATTTGCACTTTCTCTGTCGGCGTCCTTCAAAACAGGGTCGTAGAGTTCAAGCCTAAACTTCCCGCATGGAAGCAAAGCGCCATTGATCAGTTTGCTATGGGCACCTACACCAAGATTTTCATGCAGTTCAACGAGTCTTTCTGGGATGATGAGACCCAATTCCTTCTCTACGCCGATCCTATCGAGCGTGGCCGATACCCTCTTTTCCAGTCTCTCAACGCCAAGGGTTTTGCTGAGGGTTCCAACATCCTCTTTGCTACCGTAACCGGAGAGCAGGCTTGGCGCGTGGAGCGTCAGACTGACGAGGAGACTCAGGAGCAGATGCTCGAGGTTCTCCAACTCATGTTCCCCAAGAAGAAGATCCCCAAGCCCACAGCCTTCACCTACCCCCGCTGGAGCACCGAGTCGTAAGTAAAAATCAAAACATTCCAGCTTTTGACAGGACCTAATCAATTTGTAGCTGGGCATTCGGTTCTTACAGCAACTGGCCCGTTGGCATGACCCTCGAGAAGCATCAAAACATGCGCGCCAACGTTGAGCGACTCTGGTTCGCCGGTGAGGCTAACTCTGCCGAGATGTACGGTTTTGTTCACGGCGCCTGGACCGAGGGACGCTACATCGGCCACAAGATCGGTAACATCATCAACGGAAAGGCTGGCGATGATGATTTCGACATGACGCGATACGAGACTCTCCACGGAACAACGTTTGAAGATGAGCACAACGAGGACAACGGATGGTTGTTCCCCTACAACGTTGAGGAGGGCGGTGTCTAATCGAACGTGAGAATAATATTCATTGTGTATATACCTGTTGTAAAATAGCCAGGAGATGGCTGCGCATATATTATTATTTAATGAATTCCTTGTTTTTCAAGTCTTTCTTGCTGGGCGAAAATATATAATTATCTTTGAACTTTGCGCCATACCCTTTCACTCACCTATGTGGCCAAATTCAGATTGTCGTTGTGGTGTCGATCAAAGAGGCCCCCCATGTGATCTAAGGATAAACATTCAATCACAATGCCTGTTAATGAGACCCAGTACATGTTTCGTTACCGTTGGTTCGCACGATGACGTCTTTGATTGGATATCAATAGTTAGTGACGCGGCAATGTCTAAGCGTCGGTTAGCCATGTCGGTTCGTGTGGGATGATTGATAAGTCAAAGTCTTGGCATTCCGTAGAATCATCTCCAATATGCAGCTTGCTGATATTATGTAGCCTGCTGGTATCATACAGTAAAATGACACTAGCCAGGTCTAGGTCCGGATATTCCGGTATCGACTCCAAATGCCTGTACTCAACATCTGTATTGAGCATTAGTAAGCGAAAGTATCTAGTAACTCATCATGGGCCCTCCTCAGCCATCGTCGGTTACCGCCTGAGGAGAACCACTTTAACTAACAGTTGAGAGTTGGAGAAGCGGATATAGATGACACAAATCCGACAATCATCATCTCCAAAACACTCGGACTTTGAGAGTTATCACTCTGTAACTCCGTTCGGCAAATGACAACACCAGGCTTCCGACATTGCCAAGACTACATGAGCTGTGCATTGTCCATTTAATTGAAGCTATCCATTGGCCCGAATCGTCTCCAAACTAGCCAAGCTGCTTCTCCTCCACCCTTGCCAAGCGCCAAGGAGATCTAAGGTTGGACTTTAGGTTTTCTAAGCCTCACGTTAGATGAAAAACGACGAATCATAGACCAAAACTTAGCGTAATTGACCATTCGGGCGCCGAAACCAACTGTGCAACAACTCCCCACCCTCTAACAGCGTAGAAGCTTGGCGATACATTCTACGCGTCATAATCAAATGATACATCTAATTGAGCACTGATTTCCTATGTTCATCATGTCTCCTGTTCTAGTGCCCGTCTGTTGCCAAGCCCCTGACGTAGGTGCCGCAGTATTTTATTAACTACACCATTGTCCCAAAGCCACGATGTCTCTGGTACACCTCTCACAGTCCTTTTTCAATACTTCCCGATAAATATGTTGCGAACACTTGCTCTCGCAAGCATCCTTGCTGGACAAAGGCTACGTGCTACAGCCCAACGCGATGAGGTAGACAATAGCAACCTGGACCCTCTCCGGTTCAACGAACACGGCACATTCCAAATATGCGTCTTCTCAGACCTCCACTTAGCAGAAGGTTTGTCGAAAAAGAAGCGACTTGACAAAGCCTTGTTAACAACTGTGTAGACGCTTCCTCAATAGGGCCAGAGAAAGACGCCCGGACTGTACAGGTCATGGCTGATGTCCTCGATGCCGAATCACCAGACCTGGTCGTTCTAAACGGCGACCTCATAAACGGAGAATCAACATATTCCCACAACAGCACGCACTACATCGATCAGATCGTCTCTCCAATGGTTGATCGAAATTTAACGTGGGCTTCGACGTACGGCAACCATGATCATAATCGCAACATCAACGGCACAGGAATGTTGGAGCGCGAACATACCTGGCCCGGATCAAGAACAGACTCGATGGTTCCTGGAAGCGATGCTGGAACAACCAACTATTACCTTCCCGTATATGCATCAGACTGCAGCTCGAACTGTACGCCTGAACTCATTCTGTGGTTCTTTGACAGTCGCGGTGGCTTCTACTACCAAAGTAGCGCTCAGCCCAACTGGGTCGATAAGAGTGTGGTGGAATGGTTCAACAACACTAACGCTGATCTGGTTGAGGAATATGGCAAGGAGATCCCATCATTGGCATTCACGCATATCCCCGTTTACGCCTCACTTCAACTCCAAAAGGAATCTGGCGTCGACAAGAACAACCAACCTGGAATCAACGACGAGACTGTCATCCAACAAGGCGCTGGATGGTGCGCCGAAGAGAAGGGAGGCTGTTCATATGGCGACCAAGATATGCCGTTGATGCAAGCTTTGATCTCGACACCTGGCGTCATTGGTCTCTTTTACGGTCATGACCATGCCAATTCTTGGTGCTACAAATGGGATCACAAAGTTGGTGACATGGAACTTGAAGGAAACGGTATCAACCTCTGCTATGGCCAGCACACCGGTTACGGTGGTTATGGTGACTGGATTCGAGGTGGACGACAAATCGTTGTTACACAAGAAGGTCTCAAGAATAACGAAGTCGATTCGCATATTCGCCTTGAGTCGCAAGAGGTTGTGGGCAGAATTTCGCTCAACTCAACGTACAACAATGATTCGTATGAGGCGACGCCGAATCAGAAGACATTTCTAAGCGACGCGAGCTCTTCTTCTCCATCTCCTTCACAACGCCCTGCCTCATTGGCCTCGCATTTGGGACTTAATTCTGCCTTCAATTCGCCTCTACTTGTTTTTGTTGGAGTTCTTGCATGGATCATGCTTTAGAGCGATAGATTAGATGCTGTTTGATAGAATACATTTTGATACCCCCAACTTTACGCCTGCCATCGCCACAGCTCATACATGAAGAAAACAGTGCCTTACAGCCTGTGACAAAAAGGTAGAAGACAATTTCAGTAAACGGGAACAGCACGATGGAAACAAGCAAAAAGAGAAATCTTTGATGAGACTGGGACTCGAACCCAGGAGGATTGCTCCACCAGGAAATTGGTGTTAAGGTTAACCTTAACCTGGCGCCATAACCAACTCGGCCATCTCACCCAAGCTAGTGCTGATGAAATTGTTTGTTCGCAGTACGAAGCACATTCTTGGGCAACGTCAACTGCGTAGCGATCCTCATTTCTCGCTGCACATTCACTTAAAGAATTGTATCAGTGACCATTGTCGCTGTTCTTTTAATGACAAGGTATCTTTCTTTAGGTTGCTCACTATAGAACAAAAGGACGCAACCTCTTTCATCAGTCTGGACAATACTGTATTCTTTCTCAAACTTCACTCCAACATGTGGAACAAAGGAGTGATGCTCTCGTTCCTTTGAATTCACAATTATAACGGAGTATATAAAGATCCCAATGATATTCCAATTTTGTTTTCATTCCCCCAAACCACAATTCAGATCAAGAATTACTACCAGCTAAGCTTTATTCCCAACCTATTCTCATCATCACAGACACACAAAACAGACATACACACCACCAAACAGTCAACATGTCTCCTTTCGATCACAAGCACACTAGCCACCAGAAGACTCCACTAGACCTTCATGGTAGACGACCTGAGTCAATCCAAGATTGGACGTCTAGCACCAGTGTTGCGATGCAGGACATGCCTCTGTCTTGCTCAGATAAGTCTGACAAGCAGAAATCTTCCAACTCATCGATCTCTGAGTCTCAAATTGATGCTCTGATGAAAGAGTACACGGCAGTGCGAGAGAAGATGGACAAGATCGAGGACAAGATCGCCGAGCTTTATTACGCTCGTGAGCAAAACGGTGATACTGCTTCATCTGCGTCTTCTCACGCCAACCCTTCTGAGAGCCAGAAAGACTCTAGCGACAAAGGTAAGCATACTGTTGGAAAGCGATAAGAGTCCTCTTCGACTGAATTCAGTGACTATAAAGACTACTTGCATGCTAACCAAGTTGAAGATAAGGCGAGGAACCGCAGGACCAAGAAGCCCAAGACTGAGGAGGAAAAGAACCGTCACATTAACAAAGTTTTCATTCGGGAAAACCCGTAAATGTGGGACGTTGAATCTTTTTTGAGTATGGAGTATGGAGTTATTTCATTATTGTAAGTATACGATGCGAAACTGCAGTGAATGATCTGCAATTATAAATCAAAAAAACCTTTTCCATGCGAGTTACATGTGCCAAGTGAAGGAGATGAGATTGATGAATCGATCTAGGCCGATCTATAGCATAGGAGACCGTTGGTCCGTTTATTTCCATACACTTCACAAATTCTAGACCGCAAGCATGCTAGCACTATTACTACACATATAGATATTATGCAATTTGTGGGCCTGGGACCCTGACAGTCCAATGATAGACACTCCTTGAGTGGACTGTTTGGTGGAGATTATTTACAGCCTTATCTCGGAATTTATTCCAAAACGATCTCGCATGCAAGATCAAAGTTAATTCAAGATCCAGACCAAGAAAAACTTTGGTTGACGAACATGTATAGATTACTCAACCTATCATTTTCTGTCTATGGATGGCACCAGAGGTCAGAATAATGTGAAGGCTTTGCACAAAATTGCACCAAAATCACTGTAATGGGTAGCATCGGCCGAGAATCCTATGCACTAATGGGCTTATGGCTGTAGCCAGATCTCGATATTCGAACCAATCACATCTGGCCCGAGTATTTTCGCACGAGGGGGCTTCCTCC
Organism: Fusarium goolgardi; assembly: GCA_014899075.1. Lineage (NCBI taxonomy): Eukaryota > Fungi > Ascomycota > Sordariomycetes > Hypocreales > Nectriaceae > Fusarium > Fusarium goolgardi. Next base: position 9,476 of record JAAVUI010000984.1, read on the forward strand.
CTCAGTTCTTCTCTCCCTGGACCATCTGAAAGAAAAAAAAGACAGGTCAATGTCCTCCTATTCAGCCCACTCACTCTTCGCAGTATCTACATAGTAGTTATTCCACACACATGCGGTAACCCCAACGGGACAACTTTGACTCGACTCGAACCGACGCCCAAGTGTCTGTCTATCATTTCCTCTTGGAGATTGGCATCTCACCACTGTCAGCCCTGGTCCCCCTCAAAAAGTCTTTACCTACCCACCGCCTCACTCTCAACCTCAGCTCACCAGCTTTGAGCCACTCCTTTCTGTCACTTGCCACATATTCAAATCCTAGTCCCATGAACGACCCAAAGAAGCCTACCCGAGCAAAAGAACACCAGAAGAGCAATAGGCAGCTGCTCCCCAGGAAGTCCCTCAAAACCGGGCATGAAGAGGCTCAACATCAGTATTCGCCACTCGATGTTTCCGACATTCCCAGGGCAGCCTTGACATCCGTCGCGTGCAACAACTGTCGCATTAGAAAGTCCAAGGTTTGTCCTGCCACCACCTTGACTGTCGTACTGATTTTTTTTTCTTGTATCATCCTGGGGTAACATCTTTTTTTGTCCTTGACTTTGTAGTGTGACGGTCGTAAGCCGACATGCTCTGCATGTGCGAGTCGGCGGCAAAAATGTATATACCGCGCCGAGGTTACGGAGGAGAAGATGCTCGAGCTCCGCCAGGGATCTAGAGAGCTATTCCAGGCACTCGAGTTATTGAGGACTGCGCCTGAGGAGAACGTCGCTGCGATGTTGCTCGACCTGCGCAGCAGAGGTTCCGTATCCAACTTCCTGCAGTCTGTCAATTCAGGTACAGCAGGGGCTTCATCACCATTGAATCCATTAACTACCAGTCTGGCGGGTACTCTGGCTGGCTCTACGATCGAGTTGGATCTTAACATGCGCTACCCGCACGCGTTTCCGACTCTGGAACCTCTCACAATCACGGATGTAGATCTCGGGCTCTTAGCAGATGACAAGCGCAGTTCAAGGCTACTGACCTCTCTAGAGACAACCTCGATATCACCATTCTCTCCTATAGATTTCTCAGGACGACAACCCGCGACACCCACGACTTCTGAATCATTTTCTACACCCAGTGACACCACCGGAGAGTCATCCCCGCAATCATGCGCTGACTATCGATTGGAGGGTCTTCAGATTTGGCAATGGACCTCTATTCCTATCCCCGAAACCCTAGCGGAACAGACAATTTCTTTCTATCTTTCCAACGAACACCCTTTGCTTGCATTCTTCGACGCCAATCTATTCATAAGAGACCTAGTAGCAGGCGTGGGGCGCTTCTGCTCGCCTGTTCTCGTTAGTTCTTTACTTGCCTGGTCCTGCGTAAGTTGTTGTACTTGGTAGCCTTTGTTTTGAACTTGACTAATGAGATTCAGGCCTCTTATTCACAGTTCGAACCAAGGGCACAACCGTTGTCGTTTGCCTTTCTCAAGGAGGCCAAGAAGCGTTGGCGGCACCTCTCGGACTACAACTGCGTCACCACCCTCACTGCTGCCATGTTCTTGACCCTGACATGCAACCAGCATGGACAAGACCGTGTCGGGTTGTTTTATCTTGATGCAAGTGCAGAGATTGGCCGTCGGCTCGGTCTGTTTGGTGACGAGAATGCAAAGATGGCTGGTGTGGACGATGATGAGGAGCTGAGATCTGCGGCTTCGTATGCTGCCTGGGGATGTTTCGGCTGGCATAGGTAAGTTTACCTTTTCAAACAGAAACAGGCGTTTGCTGAACAGTTCAGTCTGCACTCAATCAACTTCCGAACAAAACATGGCATACTGCACCCGCCATCTTTACCGATACCAGGAGATGTGTCTGGACCACCCCTCTTTGATCACATGGGGAGCACATTCACATGGATATGCAAATTCTGGTTGATTACGCACAATATATTTGGACAGGGCTTCAACAGCTTCAGCCGTCTGCCCATGTCCCACGCACACCAGATGTACCAGTTGTTGCTCGACTGGGCCGCTGCCCTACCAGAAGAGGTCAAGAGGAGCGACACATGCCCGCACCATGTTTTAGTGCTACAGTAAGTATGGCAAGGCATTATCCCAAGGACTAGGCTGACGCTTATATAGTGTCTGGTACCATACGGCAATTATAGATATTTGGCGACCCTTCGTAGAAAGTTACCAAGAGGAAGACATGCTACAGATTTCAACGGCCGAGGTTGCGCATATAGCGTCAACACAGCAGCTGAAACGCATTCTGTACATGTACCGTACACGATTTGAGTCAACAAACTCGACCACGTTTATTACACCCGGTTTCATAACTTTGATCAACGAAATCTTTCGCAGCCCTGAAGCACCAGATGCCCGGTTCTGGTTCATTCTTGCGGCTCGTGGTTGTTTATCTGTTGCATCATGGTGCAAAGGCCTTCGCGGTATCACAGAAGGCCTCATGGCCATTGGATGGCAAAATGGAACTTTCAGACGCTCAGGTTGGGCAGGAAACGGCATGATCGAGGATGTTCGCGCTGCGACGAGAGCGTTAGTGCAAGACGGTGCTTACAGCAGTCTTTATCCCATCAGCCTGTATTCAGTAAGCGAAGATATGGACGACATTGGAATGGAGGCTTTGGCGGGAGAGTTCCATCGATTGACAGCACGAAATGAACCGCGTGGGCAGGAGGTTGAGATGTCGATCGAGCAACCCGTCTGGAAGGGAGATCCTCGAGATTTGTCGATGACGTTGAGCGAAGCGACTGAGGAAGAAGAGTACAAATAACATAATTATTATATAATGGTTAATTAAATACACGAGCAATGACCAAGAGTTGGTTTCCTAGACAGTGACAATGTTGATGGTGGAGGTTGCTCAGCTTGTCCTCGAATATGTCTCGGACTTGCATACGGATTTGTAGTATTCGTGCGTAGATCTCCCATGAGCTTACCTGGCTTGATAAGGAGCGCTTGCTTGAATTCCATGACTAGGATAATGTTTAATCCAGCGGTGTAAGAAGAAGCAATATCTACAGTGGCAGATATATGCAGGCTCATGGACTATGCATATTTCTGTCTTACATGAGTCATATGACAGTGCTCGGTCCATACAGTAGTGGGACATGATGTGCCAGGATACAGTCAGCAATAACTTTATCCGGGCAAACATGCCGTTGTATCCTAGTTCTTACATTTACCGCTTACGCTGTGATTTGCTGCACCTTCACTACAAAACCCCGCGTTCTTCACGAGAGTCGTAAACACGCCTTTGCACCCTTTGTTCTGTGCTTCCTTTCAGACCCTCCACAATGTGTGTTGCCAACAAAGAACTGCTGCAAAAGTCGGGCCAGGCTTCAGGTGCATCGGAAGAGTTCTTTTCCGTGTCCAATATCGCTGTGAATCCGGACAGAATCGATGAGGTATCATTAATACCCTCAAAGCATCATAGCGAATCGTTTTCCTTATTTGCTGACGATACATAGGCCTTTGCATGCATGAGTGAGGTTGCCGAAGCCACTCTAAAGGAAGAAGGGGCCAAAATCTACAGGTTCTACAAAACAGAAGGCAAAGATGAGTTTGTCTGCATGGAGAAGTAAGGTTATGTCTCCGGATGAGAGAACTTTAGAAAATGTTAAACTTGTTATCTAGGTTTGTGAGCCGGGACGCTTATGCAGCGCATACCAGTTCAGAACACGTAAGAGAATGGGCAAAGAAGTATCTTGATTCTGGCATCTTTGTCGGAAGCTTCGGGTTTCATCATCTTGCCAAGGAGGGCCCTGGGGCCGGAGGATTCGATCGGCCTTGACTATATTTTTCATATTACTACTTTAAGATACAGTAGTCTGCTGCCTCTGCTTGATCTCGTCCATCAATAGCTTATACTCCCTATTATCATCACCCTTTTCAAGAGATTCTAGATTGAGGTCTTCCCAGTCTTGGACATCCCCGTACTTGTCGTCTGATGTGACATATGGCCAGATAATAAGGGTAGGATCGTTGGTAACCTTCTTTCGTACTCTGGCAACCTCTTCAGGATCCATCTCTTCTGGGACAAAATCGTCATTAAAACACTCCCCTTCAGTCAATGGGGGGCTTCTCGAATACTCGTAAACTACTTCCTTCAAGGCGGGGTTACCCTCTCGGACAGCCTTCCAGAAGTCTGCCCAAGTTGGCTCGTCTCCCATAGCCCATGCTGCTACATTAAACAAATGCAGGGACTCAAGCTTTGTGGTACTTCCGCTCAGGAACTCCTTCAGACTTTGAGTAATACTCATTGTCTCTAGTCGCAGCGACTTCAGCTGAGGCATAGTGTTTGGCTCGAAGCGTAGAGCGTCTTCACCGAGATATCCCTCTTCGTGGCCAGCTATACACAGGTGCTCTAGACTTTTCGCATGTTCGAAGAGAAAATCTGGCATCTGATCGAAGAAAGCGTTGAAACCTTCTAGAGTGTTGGCTGCCCATCCAGCTCCGTTGTCTTGGCCTTGCCGGTGTTAGCTGTATGTCGTCGTTAGGTACTTTGAGAGTATTTACCGTAGGCTCGTATGGTCAAGGTCTTTAATCTTCCCAAAAAGGCTGCCCATTCCGGCTCTAACCAGCACGAAGCCTTGATTGGCAGGAAGTGAAGCATTTCCAGAGACTCTGTCTTTGCGTGTTTTGCCACATCGCGCCAAAGCTCACTCCATGCTTTACGCCAACTGTATTTCTTCTCCTTGTCCTTGACTGTTTCCCAATCTTCCGGCGAGGTACAAAAATAAATACTCATATCGGCAAGGTCGTTCTCGTCCCAACCCCCATCAGTCTCAAAGTCTTCTTCTCCATTTGTGTGAATGATAAGCGTGGTACATTTGGGCATCCCCTTGAACTGGATCACATCGTGCATGAGTGGAATGGCGGCAGAGTCTTGAGCCCACACAGAGGTTGGATAATCGTCCCAGTACCACGCCTCGGCGGTATCAGAATCAACCTTTGTTCCTTCGAGACTCGAGTTGGGCGGATTAGGTTGAAATTCTACATTTAGACGAACACTCAATATATGGGCGCCATGCAACTGAATCACGGATTGGAGATTGTTTTTTCGGTCCAGGGGACAATCAATCTTGATGTGTCGGAAAAGGTGAGGGACAAGTTGGTTTTGTATTTTCTTGTTAGCGATACTCAAGGATTCTTTGTCTGCCCAAGGGAGTAGATCGCTGGTTGCGAGGAAGATCTCTGGTGGTAAGTAATCCAAGGATGGGGGAGGCATGACTGTGAAGTAAGGGGTGATCGATATGATTCTTGGTAATTCTATCTGTCGAAATCCTTGTTGGAGATGCCATGCTGACCTGTCTTGATGCGGTGAAATTGACGCGTTGGACATCACGTGGTCGAATATGCCTTGGTAGAATATGGATCCGTTTGCGTCATAGGCTATCGCCACATCCAACATTCATATTATGCAGCTCTAGCAAAAGTTGCTTGACTATGATTTAATCCAATTATTACTGCCTCCAGAGGATATCAACTCGAGTGATATTACGCAAACCAAAACATCACAAACTACCATCAGACAATCGATTAGTTCACAATGGCTACCAACAAAACTACCCATGATGAACAATCATCTTCAGCCAACCAGCAAAACGATTCTTCTAGCGAAAATGAGTCAAGACAAATGACCAAGTCAAACAACAAACAGTCCAATAGTCAAGATCAACAAGTCTTTCAATCAACGGGCCAAGAAACAGAGAAGAAGCAAAAGAGCAGTGCACCTCGTGTGAGGCTAGATATGGATCTCGACGTTGAGCTGGAACTCAAAGCAAAGATTCAAGGCGATCTTGAATTGGCAGTCTTGTAAGTCTTGAGCTGATATATAACATGAGACACAGATTAAACTAACAGCACCAGGGAAAACTAGACAACGCATGGGAAATAGGTGTCAAAGGCGCACAATGGGGATACAATGATGACAGTGTCTGTATATTAGAGGATTATCAATAGCCCAAGCAATTACTACCATCTGGTTTTTTTTTTCGTTTCTAGAATATGTGGAATATGATTCTGCATGCATTACTTAGCATAGACGAAGTTATGATTTGTTCAATTTGTTGATCTCGACTCACGGAGCTTTATAGATCACTGATCCAAGCCCAATTGATTCCTAAAAAAATAAAAAAAAGACGAGTATACGGTCAGGCAAGACAATGCTTTACTAAACTTCAGTAACGTCACTTTCAACACAGTCATGAAGTCTTGGCTGCTTCAGGATCAACACTTTTCTTTTCCGCGCAGGGCCCCCTTGTGAATAATTGGGCACCGTTCTGTAACAAAAGGAGGATAATGCCGCATTCATTCTGTTCTCTTCTTTGTCTTCTTTCATTCATTGAAGCCATCGCTGAGAAGTGCGTGCCTTGATCCGATAGCATCGCTGCTCTGCATTGTGAGCTTTGGCTATCCTTGAGAGTTCATGACAGAGACGCTTTACCGACCATTTTCCCTAACCCAGCCGACTTTCTTTTCCGTGCTGTCGGATTACTAAGGTGAGCATCTTCTTTTCCTAGTTTCTCAGCTCGTCCGTGGTGAGATTGAAACAAATACCTCCATGGCTATAATCATATATGATTCAAGCTGTTTCCGACAATTCAATCTGAGACTTGGCATAAACTTTTGTTCGATGCACACGTTAGGTCGACCTTTGCTGACTTACGTAGTAGATAAAGATTCCATTGTTGGTGCACGAGATTGCGCCGGTAGCAACCTGTTTGTAGTTGTATAGTGAATAAAGAATAACATATTCATCAATGTTAATGGTACTTGTTTGCTCCTTGTTTTGTGCCAGCCAGTGATTGTCTTTCAGTTATGCCCATGATTTTGCGTCAACGTTTTTGCAATTCACTACGGTGTATAATCATTTAAGAGCGTTCCATACGACAGCAATCTGAATCTATCGTCTCCCGTAGTGCGGTGTATCTGGCACGTACTATTGCTCCAGTTCTTGGAGAAAAACCAAAGACTTCCCAGTACCTCAGCTCAAAGGACCCGTCTCACTCAGACAAGCAACAATACCCGCAATAGCCGCCAAAGTCCCATCCGGATTCTTAACACGTACTGTGTGCAGTCCCAACTCCTTGGCCGGATAATCGTTTCCACCGGGAAAGATGGCATCTCCGATAAACATGATCTGCTCCAGCGGGATACCGCTCGCAGCTGAAAGCTTCTTCAGCCCATATCCCTTGTCTACACCCTTTTGCGTGATATCAATCGACGTCGCTCCGCCCATGTTGATGGAAAGATCCGGAAGGCGCTTGTACAGATCAGCTTGGATGATCTTTCGCTTCGCAAAGTCAGGGTCCCAGATTTCCTTGGCTGATACAGGAGCTTGTTGGCCAAGAGCAGAAAAGGTGATTTGACTTCCTCGATCTTCAATGCGTTCGCCCCATGTCTGCTCTGGCTGGAAACCAGTTGCGTCAAGCGATGCGTTGAATGCCTCGATGATGTTCTTCCTCTGCTCCTCACTAAACAGCTCGGCGTATTCGACCTTCCATTCGTCGCCTTTGTGAGTGTATAGCTTTGTGCCGGTGGTGGGCATGAGCCAGAGCTTGGAGAGATTGGCGCGAGGAGGAAGACGGCTGGCGACTTGCTTCTGGAACTGTGGCCAGTCACCGCCTGAAATGACTGCGACGTGTGCGACATTCAGAAGATCAGCCAGAGCTTCACCCATGGAGTCAAGAAGAGGCTGCTTGCTCTCTGCGAGCGTGCCATCAAGATCAAATGCGACAAGTTTTATCATGGCTGCTGATACCAAGGGTGAAGATGCAGAATTGGTGTTGGCTGTTTGGTGAGTGAAGCGAGGTGAGGGGTTCACATCGAATGAAGTAAGTGACTGGCAGCTAGCAGACATCAAGCCACATTTCATCCTTCATCAGCACTAAAGCGAAACGCGTGTCATCTTTGACAGTTGATACAAGGGTATTATAACAACAATATTACTACGTGCCATGTTGACATCATTGATCGTGGAGGGAAACGTCCTTAAATGCTAGCAAAATCATCAAAAGAAAAGTCATAGTCCACAGGACATGGAAGTCATGTTCCATCAATCCGAATCAGCGCCATTCTCCTGCTGACGGACAACGGCTTCAAGATGAAAAGTCAAGTCCCCAAACAAATGGCCGTCTTCGTTTCTAGCATCCGTGGCCATTCGAATGTTGCATTGAAAGAAGCGCTCAGCCGAGAAATTCTGCTCAAGATCCAGCTTGAGCTGCGCAACCTCCTTGAGTTTGGCGTCTAGTCTAGAGACTGACCTCACAGTTTCACCGAGTTCCGTGGTCACAGTACTGACTTTATCCTCACAGACCATGAAAGATTCCAGAGTTCTTTGGTAATCGGACTTGGCGTCTTCTAGAGCGGCCTTGAGCATGTCGAAGATTTGCGTCACACTGCTCCCTGCGTTTTCGAGCTCTTGGTACAGCGCCAGCGCGGCAGCAGTCTTTTCCAACCTGAATTTTGCCTTTTTAAGCTCTTCCAAGGCTTTGTCGTAGGCACTAAAAATTCGGGCCTTTTGGTCGTTTCGTGACACCCTCAGATCGTGTGCCTCCTGAAGTTCTCGTGCGCACCGTTCGTACTCGGCTTCCAATTCTTTCAACCTTTTATCGTTGGCGAACTGCCGTCTGGAGGCGATGAAGGAGATATTCTTTCGGAATCTGTCGGCAATTTCCTTGTCGGTCATGGAAAGGTGCGCCACAAGGGCCTTTCTGGCAGAGGACGGTCGAAGGACTTTTGATGTCTGGTCTTTAGACAGGGGATCTGCGTCGACAATAAGTTCTTCCACATCGTGATGTTCGGTTGATGAGTCGTTTCCATGAGCCTGATCGAGAGTATCTTCTGGCCTGCCAGCAACTTCTAGCTCACCACTCGCTGGTGCGTTCTGTTCTTGGCTCCCATTCTCATCCTTTTCGCCATAATCGTGCGGCAATTGCTCTTTCTTGTTAGCATGTACCGTAGATTCACGTTTCTTGGATGGGTCTTGGGTATTCGCTGGACTCTTGAGGTCTTTGGCTGGCGGCACATCTGTGGACTCGCTCCTTAATCTTCTAGAAGAACGCGTAGAAAATGCGGGTGCGCTTTTTACGTCTTCTTCCTCATCTTCTTTTTGAGCACGAGCCCGCTTTGGCGCAGGTGATTCGCTTGTAGGTAAGGGACGTTTCTTTTTGTTGGAAGCAGCCGCTGAGATTGATGGAGGGGCTGGTGTGCTGGTCCCTCCCAGTGCGCACTGAGCATCCTCGATGTCGCTTCGCAAAAGATACTTGGGTTTTCCCATTGACTTTTTATTTATTTTTGCCGAAAAATAGTGGTTCGTAGTCGTTTGACGTCGGGACTGCTCAACTTTCCAGCAAAGCAGGTATGGATGAGAGTAGCGAACTTATCGAGGAGTTTAATGTCTCATCTGGTTTCAGTGCAGAAATATACAATCTCCCAGGGAAATTTTGCAGCGAGTTGATGTATTCGGAGGGCGGCTGAACGTTGGGCGGCGGTTTCCAGACCTTGGAACGTAGTGTCTGTTTCTATCTCCCCACCAGGTGATTCTTTGTGGACAACCTTGATGGTGTCATGTAGCTCGATTATCGTGTGTCGAAATGATGGTTATAGCGCGTGAATGAGCCGAAGCTGAGACAGAGTAATGTGATGGTGATGGTGAAATGAGATGAGTGTGAGAGTTCCTTGATAATGAGGGACTGAAGCTGGGGGAATGCGTTTAGAGTAAAGTAAACCACAACTAAAACCAGCCAAAGCTGTAAAGGTCAGAATACAGAAGGCAGTGGGTCCGTGCTCCACTTAACAAACAAGCAACAAACAGGTTCCTATCACACAGTCTTGTCCTAAAGAGAAATACAGCAATTTTGTTGTTATTATCATAGAAACCCCATGAAACCCGCAGTTAGTTTTATGCTAGAGTTGGAAAGAATGTCTAGACAAGACCCGAGTGTATGTCCCAGCGCTAAGACTGAGGAATAATTTATTTGTGTGACTTTTAGACGACCACTAACTCTCGACAAACTCGCAGTTAATAGTAAAGTTCAGTAGCATTAAAACAGCATCGGTTTTCTCTATTGCATTCTGTAATGTGAATCAAGTAAGATGCTGTGAATTCTTTTTCGGCTGTTGGGGCTCCAAGGCGCCATGATATCTGTAGATATGCAAGTTAATGAGTATTCATGTGGATGTAACTGCCTCGTGAATCTCAGCTGTTGCAGCCTATACCTCCGTCAGGAAATGCATGAAGAGAACGATATTTCCCCGACGGTTTGTCTGGTACGCTTGAATATCTCTTAAGCTCTTGTGTGAGGCTGACAAGATGGTAAAAAGTGCTACATCCCCTCACAGATTTCTCAGGCCGAGGGAGTCGGTCTTTGTAAACAAGCTTTCGATTTGATAACTTACTGTTTTACTCCCAGGACAAAGATGATAGATTCGATCCACCGACTACAAAACAATACAAAGAACACAAGTACATAATTGGCAAGTTACCACATGAACCCGGCAGCAAACTCGGCGCTGACTCAATTCCATGATGACGAGAGATTTGGGCTGTGATGAGTTCAACCTATCACGCGTCTCATAAAGGAAAATTCTGATATATATATTTTTTGCAAACTTCTCTAGCTCATGCATTGTCTCGTTGTTACTTCCTTTAGGATGCGGAGAGCAAGCCCTTCTGCTCTGCGCCGTGGAAGACGAATGCAATGTCGCCATCATCACTCTTGCCGACAAGTCATCTCAAAACTATTTCATAGGTAGGGTAAGATAATAGTCCAAATCTTTGGGATGTTTAGTTTGATATCGCTGTATGGCTTCTTAAAGGAGCTTTAGTAGCGCATGGCCGATACCAGCAGATTGGGTTCGCCGAAGTAAAACGTTCAACGGAACTTAAAGCAAGACCGAAACGGCGGGCTCATAAGTTCTGTGCAGCCTTGCTGCGCCAATGGTAATCTACAGCTAGATACCGGAGTAAGCCCACCACAAGTTGAATTGAGGTACTTGTGGGGGCTGACCATGATAGGGCTGAGCACCAGCTGTCACATTATGTTGGTGGTGTCATGCTGCTGCACTTGATTACCCAAAGATCTAAGGATGCCTCAAACAAGACTTGATGATTTGCAAGATTACCCTGTTGATATGCTGTACACATTGGGTATCTGTACGGGATATGGCTATCGTCGGGATACCTCTGCAGATGATAATCTTCATCTGCTTGGATTCTGTTTCTATTCTTGAAGCCCGGTTGAATCTCAATCTAATAAGGTGATCACTCAATTCAACACGTGCCAGCTTCAACCTCGTATTATCAGCATCGCCCATGTGCGTCTCTGCCGTCCACACCCTCATAACTCTAAGCCCAAGTTTGTTTTTTCCCATCGAGTTCAGCTCCGCCATTTCAGCCTCGGGCGTTTTTCCCAATCTCTAAAGTCGGTCTCACTTTGTGTTTCCCCAAATCCCATCGGACTTCAACGACCCTAAGTTTTAGCAAGTTCTGCCGGTCGGGCTGACTAAAGGAAATGGGCTGGTGAAACCAGCGATGTTCATGGGCTGAGCTTGTTCTTAGCTTCACTCTCGGATTCTTCCTTGAAAAAAGGTTTGGGTTTTAAAAGCTGACTGACACACGATGAGACTTTGGTATTTTTGGCTTCAACAGTAGTTGAGCTGAACTTGAAAGCTTGATATTTGCATGTTTGTCATTGCCAAATATCCCGCAAGCATGTGCACTTTCAACACCCACAATATCAGCTTACACGAGGAGGATCAAGGCCAAGATTCCCACTCCTTCTCGTGCCAACGCAGAAACCGCACCAAGGCGGTGGCACAGCTGACCTTTTTCTGGTACTGTACCACACTGTCTAAGTTTCTCAGCCCCAAAGCCGACTTTTCGTGTTTTATCTTCTTGCGGGGTAAAGCTCATCTTCGGTGGTCCGGTTAGACGCAACCATCATCGGAGAAGAGGGGCCGTGATCTAGACCCCGAGGTAAGCTCAGCCCTGGAGAGTCAAGTCAGATTGAGTGTAGCCACACTTTTGTACAGAAACTAGTGCTGATCTTGGCTTGGTTTTTAACCAGGCGCAGCAGCTGGACTCGGGACAAGGATGGGACGAAATAAAGCTTGGGACACCCTAAAATAGTAACCTTGATTACTGACGTAGGGCCATGCGGCTCGTTGAGCTGCACATCAGCCTTATTGATTTCTTAGTTGGAGAGTTTCGCTATGTCATGAGTTTGGTTAGCCGTGGCGTTGATGGTTCGATGCTGCGCCGGCCACCACAACGCTGGATAGTTGAGTTTGACTACAGCTGTGCCAAATGAGATTGGAATGACTGGCACTTACATTATTATATAACGTCGAGTTGATTCCCTCGTTTCAGTTCAATTCATCCTCCTCATCAACATCTTCTCACATCCCCTCTTACCAATACAACAACTGAAAACACTTTCGCTTCAGCATCTCAACTGTCGCTTCATCTCTCCAATCTACAACTTCAATCACTTCAATCTTAAGTCTCTAATACCTCGCTATCGCCAGCGGCTTTCCTTTTGTACATTCACTTCAACAACTCTACCTCAATATGCGTTACTCCTACACTATTCTGGCATTCGCTGCCACAGCTCTGGCACTTCCCACTACCAAGAGTGCCGATGACGGCTCATGGAGCCCTGGTACGTGATCATCTTCTTCTCCATCTGTTCAACGGGCAACTGACATCTCCAGGCAAATACGAGGGCGGCAACACTGGCTATGATGATGGCAAGTGGGCTCCCGGAAAGTATGAGGGAGGCAACACTGGATTCGACGATGGCCAGTACCACCCTGGCAAGGATGGCAAGAAGGCTAAGCGCTACGATGACGGTACTTGGTACCCTGGCAAGTAGTAAGTTTCTCTCACATTTGACACTCAAAACCATATACTAACTCTGTCTCAGCGAGGGTAAGGGAACCAAGTATGATGATGGCAAGTGGTATCCCGGAAAGTACCCCGGTGACAAGGCGAAGCGCGCCGACGATGGTAAATGGTACCCCGGCAAATATGAGGGAAAGCCCCAAACTCCTTACGATGACGGCAAATGGTACCCAGGAAAGTACCCTGGCGACAAGGCCAAGCGCGCAGATGACGGAAAGTGGTATCCCGGAAAGTATGAGGGTAAGCCTCAGACACCTTATGATGATGGCAAGTGGTACCCTGGTAAATACCCTGGTGCAAAGGAGAAACGTGCCGACGATGGCAAGTGGTATCCTGGAAAGTACGAGGGAAAGCCCCAGACTCCCTATGATGATGGAAAGTGGTACCCCGGAAAGTATCCTGGTGGCAAGGCAAAGCGTGAGGATGATGGCAGCTGGTACCCTGGCAAGTACGAGGGTGGTGATACCGGCCATGATGATGGAAAGTGGGAAGAGGGTAAGTCTTAACACCTTCACCATAGTCTTCCAAACAATGCTAATAATCAACAGGCAAGTATGAGGGTGGTGACACTGGTTTTGATGATGGCCAGTACGACCCTGAGAAGTATGGCAAGAAGGAAAAGCGCAACGATGATGGTAGCTGGCACCCTGGCAAGTATGAGGGTGGTGAAACTGGCTACGATGATGGCAAGTGGTACCCTGGAAAGTACCCTGGCAAGGAGTAAGAAGATCTTTGGATACTGGATTGTTTTTGGAGTTTGATTGGTGACATTGGCATTGGGATTGGCATTGGGACGGTATTGCATTGGCATTTTTGCTAGAGGCACTCCTTCAGCATCATTTTCTTGTTCACTTCTTGTCTTGGTTGTTGTCAAACAGCCATCGCTTATCATTTTACTTACACAGAACACTCATTATAATTTTACATATTTTGATTTTATCCCCTCTTATCAATTTCGCATTTCACCTGTCAAAGTCAGCTGTGGGTGAGCTGTACCACTACTCCTGAAAGCCTTCTGCACTCTTCAGCGTGGGACAGTTGATTAAGGCGCAACACCAATACATTTCTGTCTGTATAACTGCTGTAGGTATATGCAAGACTGTTTATGTTTCTCTTTCATTTAACGAAAACCAACTTCCCCCGTACATTGCTTCCTCGCAATGGGATGGAAGAATGACAGGAACTGCAACAATATATAACGATTGTAGAACTTCGGCATCAGCGCAAAGATTCATGAACATTGGGAACAAATATAGACTGAATCTTTAAACTTATCCAAGGTTTCCAATCACTGAGAACAAATGCTGGAACAAGTCCCGCGAATCCTTTCCTCGAGAATCTCACCCCGCGAAAGTGCGCTTCTTTAGCCATCGGTTGACCAATTCCAAGCCCTGCTTGGGCTTACCTTGAGGGACCTGTAACCTCTAATTAGCACAACTACTTCGAAACATACTTCAATGACTTACCATATGCCCAGCTCCATCAACCGTCGCAAACGAAAAGGTAGTCTTCTTATCAGAAGCACCCATCTGGATCTTGACCTCCTTGTACCAACCAATCTCCTCACCCCAAGCACCCCATGCCTTTGGTCGTTGAGCGACGTAAGCTGGCTGCCCCTTCCACTCCATACTGTTACTCCACTTCAAATTTCCGGCAGTGTTGCATGCGAGATCCAGGTTTCCTTGGTACATGAGCACGTCAACATCGTGGTTGAGCAAGTACAGGACCTGCGATTGAGTGCTAATACCTGTATCAATGCCCAACTCAAAGGCTTCTTCTACGTCCCAGGAGTAAATCGAGTAGTTTGTCAACGCGCTTGGAACGCCCAAAGCTTTGAACACACGCGGCAGGTTGAGGTAGTTTTGGATGAGTGCCGACTCCTTGTAGCACAGATCATCCCCGGACTCACACGGGAAACTTATGTCGAATCTATTTCTGTTGCCGCCAGACCCAGATTCACCATCGTACCACTTGATCACGCCTTCCCAGCATACCTCAGCTGCAGCACCACAGATGGCATGATCAGGATGTTCGTAGCATACACGTGCGAGATCCAGACAGCGTGGAAGGTTGGCAGCCATGATGTCGCAGCGAGTGCTGTTGAACACAGGCTCACTAACACCGGGGTTGGTTGTGCACAGGGTCTCCCAGTATCCAAAGGCGGTGTCGAGAGGTGAGATATAACCGTTTCCGATGAGTACAGACTCCAGGTTAACTTGGGGGCGCTTGGGGTAGAGTTTGTTCTGTGCAACAATTGTAGCTCCCAGTATGGGGATATAGTGGCCCTGTAGATGTCAGTTACCGCGGGATGTTGTCAACTCTTTCACTTACACCATAACTCTCTCCGGAGATGTGGAACGGTCTATTAGCAAGATCCGGGATGACTTCAGCTGTGAATAGCTGCATGAACTTATGCATGCTATCAGCAGCGACAAACGAGTTGCCAGGAATCGGCTCGTCTTTGTCCAGGTAGGAGAACCCAACACCAGCAGGTTGGTCGACAAAGATGTAGTTTGCGTTTGCATTCCAGCCGTAAGGGTTATGAACAGTTCCGTTGCCATGCTCATTGATGAGACAAGGTCCAAGTTCTTGGAGCATTCCCAGCATGGATGAACCGCCGGGGCCTCCCGTTAACCACAAGACCAGGGGATCAGTGGCCGGGGCATTCTTGCTCTCAAAGTACCAGAAGAAAAGGTGCTGGTTTCCAACATCTAGCCAGCCCGTGTATTGCTTGACACGCGCGTCGCATATAGAGTCATCTACCTGCTCTTTGATGCGAATTGAGTACTCCGGGGAGAGTGAGCTCTGATGAACCTGGAAGGCTGAAGCTTGCGGTAAGTCGGCGGAATTGAGGGGGAATTGAGATGCAAACACGTTCAATGAAGCTCCAGCGAGCAAAATCGCCGTTTTGAAGATACCCATGACTGACCGGAGCTGTTCTTGGCGATGAGTTTTGGGGAACGTTACAGGACCTCAAAATATGTTACTGACTGGAGTTATTCGAGAGTAAATAATTAGATAAGCCTATTGATGATGACGACGATTTTACAGGGGCCATTAACAATTGACAAAAGGTCTTGCGCATTACGATACATTAGTATAGAGTACCCCGCTTCTAATGGCGTGTAAAGTAAGCTCTAGGCTTGATGCGGCAGCTCAAAACAATGGACTTTTGAGCTGATGAATAACCGAGACAAAGGGCGTAAGAAATAGATCAAGGTTTGACAATAGTTGGAGCATATCGTTATCAGCGTTAGACAACGGTAGACTTTCTACGTAACTGACGGTCACTCAAGGGTAAGCTCGGGGTAGAGATGGACCGATGAGACACTCCTCATCCCAGGTTCAACATATGCTATGCTAGATGTTCTACGACACGATGCAGAATGGGAAGAAGTTATGTTGTAATATAGACATTCTTTCGAGTCGTTGGACTGTCCGAAACCTGACAAGGATCGATAGCTCAGTGGTACGAGCGAGGGATTGCAGATCCCTAGGTCGCGTGTTCGATCCACGCTCGGTCCTAAGATTCTCTTTTTGACGTTGCCGATAACCACATCTCAATAGTTTCTTTTTGTTTGGCGCGCTTGATTGCAAATGGCTCGAGAGTAAGGAGAATTGTTTATTAAAAAAGAATGTGGCCACAGAATCAGCATAATAAACAACGTACCAAGCACACCCATCTAGGGGTATCAGAAAAGCTGACCTCAAGAGGCATGGGAGACGCGATTCGTCAGACAGCTTATGACATTTGGATCAGGCTCCTCTCTGTTTATTCCTGCATTCTAAACCACTATTGCGATAACGAACCCCTGATTCTGCTCTCCTCCAGCTTGGCAACGGAGAGCTCGCTGTGACACAATGGAAACACCTAGCCACTAAAAGTCATCGTGCGTTACGCTGTATACTTCTTCGGCTAGAGACCGGACCTCAGGTCTTCCACAAACTCTGGGCAAATTTCGTGCATCTTGTTGATCCATGGCGTGTTCTCCAGTGGTATCCCAGATCCCGTCACTTTCATCATGCCAAAGTCTAGCACTGCATTTCGTAGTGCACAATGGTGCCTCGAGCTCGTAGTGTACACAGATTCGATCGTCTCGATGTAGTCAAAGAAATCAGATGTCAGGAGTTTCGATGAGTACGCGTGGACAGCATATGCTTGAAGGATAGGCATTTCAAGCTGGACTCCGACGGCGAACATCGCAACGTGTGCTTGAAGGTCCGGTACTCTACCCACTTCGTCCAGGTGGATCGCATTTGCTGCGTACACACCAAGATAGAGATAATCGATCAATCTCTGTACGGTGATGAACGTGTATTCAGAAAGGTCGATCTTTCGTGACGTTTTATGTTAGCAAGAGATTGCAAGCGGATTGTATCTCGTACCCGCCGCGCTTGTTGACATCTTTCTCGGAGAACAGGACTTTGGCCAATAACGACCCTGTGAGCCGGTAATGTTATGCCACGGCAAACAATAGTCAAGTCTAAAAACTCGTCCGCTTGTCTACCTCAATTGTTAGAAATTTGCCTTGGCGCGGTAGTGTGAGGATGGCCTGGGTGTTGCGGGAGTGTGCTCACCTGGATCGCCAGATCTGACGCCTTGCGTAAATGTGGCTGTCTCGCACTATCTTGTACATTGCTGCTCGTTGAGGGTAAAAAGTTTTGTGCTCTTAATGGATGGTGATGAGAATGTAATGTGTCTTGTCTGCTTTTACAGAAATGCAAAGGTTAGTTTTAAACTCAGTACCTACCTACCCAAGGAAGGGGATCCGGAGCAAAGCTATTTTTCAGCATAATGAAAGCAGCCTTTTGGGAAGCATTGATGGTAATATATGACAGATATCAACAGGAAAGAACAGCTTGGCAACAGACCTAATATCAACATAACAGTAATACAACAATCTAGAAACCTATTGATCGGCTCCTTCTTTGAGGGCTGCACGCAATACAATAACGGTACAGCCGTGTGGTACGGCAATTCTGAAGAGGCAAGAACATTCTGTCTTAGGTACCTATGCTAGCATCCTGACCTCTCCTTCTTCAACACTTCTCTCCTACAGGGATTTGTTCGTAAGCCATTATCGTTTGACATTGGTATTATGATTCTGAGTTAATGATATGTGCGGATAAACAAATCAACTTCAGAGTCGAACGTAATAAGTATTTCGAGAAGGCTCGGGCATCTGCAAAAAGCTTAAAAGAATCCCGATGACGGGTGAACCAAAGTCAAGCTGACGCGCTCTGACACCAAAGAATGAATGCAAGAGCATTTTCAATTAGAGACGGGCACTTTGAAAAGAGATAAAAGACTAGAGCCTTTGTAGATTATACACATTAGATCGTCACTTCAGCTTTGACATTGATGGCGGGATATCTGACTTGCCTATCCTCGGGGTGTCAGAAGAATTGGCCGCTACGAGCATCGGAGATAAAGTTGGTAAGTCAACTTATGATAATTGCGTCATATTTCTCAGGCTGCTCATCATGTACACTCGAACTTGGAGGCCAACTTTTCTGGCACCTAGATACTAGCCACTTCGCACACATGAGCATATGACGGTTAACGCCCTCAGATTCGTTCATATTCCTTTGATTTCTAAAATGGCAGGAACAAGCATTTCCTTGCTCCCCAAGAGATGGTCGACGAACCCTTCTAGCCCATCGTCATAACCAGCCTCAGGTGATCATGATGCTTCGTGACATTTAGCGTTCTTCACGATTTCTTTGGCTCGATCAGCCATATGTTATTTTATACTTCAAGCTTTGTACTAAGTTGTCCCTTGGACTTATTTTCACTTACCTGCTAACTGAGTACCTCACCAGATGCTCTCATAAGAGTCCACTCTTCGTCAAGGGATGTAAGTAAGAGATAAGATAAGATCCAGACTGACCATCACGTGATGAAGACAGCCGAAGAAGGTGGGCCCCGGTATGAAAATGTAGGCTTATGAACTCTAAGGAGATAGTGCGGTACAACTAGATGTAGATTATAGAGATTACTTCCCTTTTAATTATTAGCAAAGGTATATAAAGTTACAGCATTTTTTTATAGTAAATAAGGTATTAGGTCTTTATTTATTTATTAATAGGATAGCTATCTCTATAGATAT
>JAAVUI010000985.1:0-19068 GCA_014899075.1 Fusarium goolgardi
CTTTTGAGGTCTGCAAACATGTTATCCTCATTGTCGAGCTGATCCAGATGACTTGGCTTGGGAATGTAGCCCCCAGAAGCCCTGGCCATTCTGGCGCCGCCGTCGAATGACTTGCCGAGAGAAGGGTCTGATCGTTCAATAACTCGGAATGATGACTGTCCTTCTGGCGGTGTCACTGGGCCATGCTGGAAATCCTCCGAGGTTGCGGTTGACTTCCGCCTGTTGAACGCAACACTGAATTTATGCATGTAGAAGAAGTTATAATGTCAATATGGGGATAATGGTCCGTATTAGGTGCAGCCCATAAAAAAGACTCGGAACAGTCCGAGTTCAAAGCGAGTTTGTTTGGGGTGCCTTTGATGAGAGTCGATATACTTGGGGAGTGTGGATCCGTATGTATGGAATCGAAGGGAATATAAAACAAGGGTTCTGAGTCGGGTCTCAGTGCGGTTGTTGACTAGCGAGGGTATTCAAGCCGGATCGATTTAAGGAAGCAAGATGCGTACAATAAATGCGGGTAACTGCATGATGGGATCGCAAGTCAGCCGAGGTTGAGAAACAAGAAATGCACTGAGGATCGTGGTCGCCGCAGCCGTTGGGCACGTAAATAATAATTGGGTTTTGTACAAGGGGAAAGAAGCAAGCGATAATAGCAGCAGTGGGTATGAAAGGGTGCAAGATGAGGCGCGACGGAGAAGCTTTATCGGAATGAAGAGTAGAGACAAGTTCCAGGGTGACGAAATGACAAGAGAGAGAGAGAGACACGGGAAACCAGGTGGTTGGAGACCGGCATGTGCCATTTCAAGCAAGGGCAAAGGTAAAAAAGAGTTGACTCACATTATGTATATGATCTCCAAACCAGAAACGAAAGACGGTTTGGTTTGTATTAGGAGTAAAAAGGTGGCTGGTGGAAGCCGGAACAAGACGATCGGGCCAAGGCGAGAGCGAAAGTGAAAGTATGTTATGTATGTATAGAATGAAGTTAAAGACGGAGATGATCTCACGCTTTGTCTTGTGCTGCTTGGTCTCGAAACAAAAAAAGAAAACTCTCTCTCTCTCTCAATCTCAATAGGGCAACGTCAGACAGACGGCTAACCTCAATAACAGAAAAGCAATGGAAGAAGTAGGAAGCGGAGATGATTAAGTTAGGGGAGAGGGGGGAAGAAAGAAGCGAGTGGTGGTGGTGAGGTTTGAACGAGACGAGACGAGGAGAAAGAGAAAGAGAAAAAGCGAGTCCAGGTTCAAGGTCTAGGTCCAGGTCTAGGCAGGCAGGTAGGTAGGTCCTTACAGCCCAGTCAGTTGGAGTGATGTATTGAGTGGCCCGACAGGTCATGGATTGGATCCATGTATGAAATGGATGGATATGGATGGATGTTAGGTGCTGTACAGAGTACCTAGCAGCAAGCCAAGCAAAGAAGCACAAGCACAAGCAAAAAGCACAGGCACTGAATGAGAGCTAAGAACTTAGTACCTCCCTACCAATGTGCAAAAAAAGAGGTATCCGTTAGGGTCAGGCGTTACACAAACACATACAGTGCACATGCACAGTCCTTCGTAATGGGCGGCGGCGGATCCTCTTTCAACGCTTTTAGTTAACGTTAACTTGCGCACGGCCTCCGTCTCGATAGAGTAGGTACCTCTGTCAGAGAACAGTTCTCGGAGGTTGTGAGTGGAATCTGGCATCACAATCGATCCGTGGAATCAGTTAATTGACACCAGCATCTGTTATAGATTCAAAACCAGATAGATACATAGGAGCAGAAAAATACTTAGAACCAAGGTAAACCCACAGGGTGTCAAATAACAACAAGAAAAAAACTGGTGAGACGTGTCTTAATAAGGTTAGTAGGTAGCTCAAAGATGGGAACTTCTACAACCACACCAAGCCCCATAAACCATACAATCAACTCGGCTGCTCAATTCGTAAGTCTGCAACTATTTATTGCCCACAACTCAATGCCAGCAACTCCTGCCAGTATCGAATAGACGAAAAAAATCGGATCCAGGAAATATTTTACAAATATGAGAAAAGCCCCGATAATAATGTCTCTCCTCTTGGCTCATGATGAATGGCATCCAGCACCCCTGCAGGCCCATCGTCACTCCCAGGCGACATCCCGTATCGTATCTCTTGTTCCGACTGCCACCTCACTAGCATGAGATGAGAGAACGAACAATCCTTGTCTCTTGGACCTCTGCAACTGCAGCCCAGCAGATCATCATAACAAAAACAATCAAACGACATCGAATCATGACTTAAATACCGATACACGCACACCGCAACCAACATCACCAATAAAACAGACAGACGCCAGTCTCTCATGGTAGATTTCCGAAACAATATTCCAAAGCCTCCAGCTCTTGGGCGAGGAGTTGGAGCTGATATTGAGGCTGGGCTGGGTTGGACTACGGTCGCAGACTCATCTCCAATTTCCAAAGAGGTGTGGCAGGCCAAGCCAGGACGGGCAAAGCCGCCCAAAGACTCAATAGTTCCGATATTAATTATTTAGACCAACTACCTAAAGTACAGCACTACGGAACGGCAACTACCTACGGATACTCAATGTTGCAAAATGCAGGACCCTAAAAACCCAATTACTTTAGGTCGGACGTGTGTATAAAGGGGGAAATTGCGTGGCAACCAACAACCAAATAGCACATACTCTTTTGTTCAGTTAATAGCGCTGTTTCGTGCATCTGGAGTCGTTTAAGTTCTGTTGTCAAAGCTCAAAAGAATCCTTCAGCCTTGGTGCCTTCTATCACAAAACGATCTAAGCTGAAAGGTGCTGTGTTAGTAGTTAGTTGGTGATAGATGAACCACTTGTTTCACATATTCATTTCCACCTCGATGGAAAATTCTGTAACGTTCGAATTCTCTGTTGTACGTACCCTCCAAGATGACATGGAAAACAAGGGGGGAAGACGTCAACACCAAGGACCGATGCCAAATACGAACGGCATGTCCATGATCTGCGCTCTTGACCAAGGCTTAACTAGTTATTTTTGTAATTGACGCAGGAATGATACTCGATACTGTGGGGATTAATTAGTCGCATATAGGTAACCATTGCTGAGACGAAAGTGGAGGGAGAGTTTTACTATGGTTCACGGTTCAGTATTGTCCTTCACACACATAGACATAGACACACAGACAGGTATCAGAATACGGACAGTGAGTCTACTGATCTGTGCCGAACCCCTTGGTGTTTCTCAACTATGGACTTTTAGAGTCAAGGCATTGGTCTATTAATCTCCCTGACGATATACGCACAGTACGGCAGGCCCGTCCTGTGTCTAGACTAGAGAGAAATACTGGAGTTGTTGTGGAGATAAGGGTTCAATGATACTCAACTTGCTTGGCATTCATCAACCGCAAGTCAATGCCCACTCAGGCTTGTTTTCTAATATCGCGTTATTAGAGTTGATACTTGCATGTATGTGTGGTCACAACATAACACACCTTACCTTACCTATACTGCCCGGGTTCATCGGATATTGGCTCTCAAAGAGAGCAGAACAAAGCTACCTGCTATAGTTGGAGGTTGGCTGGATCGGTTGCGCCGTTCCCGCCGTGACCCTTCCATTCACAACTCCTAACCCCTGTACTCTTGGGCTTGTTACGGGCTGGGGGTTGCGGGCACAGGCGCACCTCAGGCACAGCACAGCCCACATGAGGAGGGTCGCCTCCACTATGATCCACGGCAGCCGAAGAACTGAACAACTGACCCTAGGATTGTTCTCCACTGGGATGAAGAAGTCCTTATCCATATCCAGGGCTACTTTGGTCGACGATAACAGTTTCCACTTCTAACCATATCATACCTGGATGTACGGATACATGTGTATATACATGTAGCATAGCATGAAAGACAAGGAGACAAAAACCCTGGCCCTGGTTAATCACTATTCTCGATCTTTCTTCCCTCCCTCTAAACAAACCCTAACCTTCCCACTGACGTCGTTGATCTACAGGAGGAGCTGGGTGTTGACGATCTTGATAGCAAAAACTCGTGCTTCACGACATGTGGATATGTAGGTACTATGGATGGCCTGCACCCAAGACTTGATCAAGAACCCGGAATCCCAGGTTAATTAATGGCAGGAAAATAAGAATGATAATTGATCAATTAATTAAGCTGACAAAAAGTCAATTGTGCTGCCGCACTGTGTCTTGTTGTATGTAACCTAATCGAGTGCTAGCCAAACTTCATCGTCACAGAAACTCAGACCTGATCGGGTCAAGTTCAGGTACGCGGCTGGTTGAATGAAAATCATGGACACTTTGGAAAAAACTCAGATTCACCAGTGGCCCTCCTTTCACGTATTTTCTCATCGCCTCTAGCTCCTGTTGGCTGAGTGAGTGAGTGGATCACGATTGGTCTCTTTTTTAGATCAAAGCTTGGCCAATGCTTCTTATTAGGGGCTCAACCTGTGGAGAGGGACAGAGAAAAGACGACATCGATCGTACATATGTACGCACGTAGTAGGGGAGGACGGGGATTAGGAGTGTTTTTGAAGTTATTCTCGCATCGTTTTCTTGTCTTGAATTGAAAACTTCAGAGAAAGGTAAAGTAAGCTCGTGTACTGTACGAGCGATGAACAAGCATCTGCTGTGCAACATGGCCACGACAGCTTTCTTCTCCCGTCGATACATCAACCGACGGAGTACGGATGCGGACAGGGAAAGCCACCCGGTTTCCATCTTGGAACAGAGAACAAGAACTAATTGCTGCCAAAGGTTGAACCTAGGGGGGTGGATAGACATGGAAACTTTCGCTGTGATGAGTGGCTGAGTGCCAGTACAGGCTGACGCCTTATCTACCTGGGGATGCTCATCAGCCATCACGCAAACGTTTATTTGAACACCCATCCAATCCAATCCAATTCTAGATGACAATACTTGATAGCTGATAATAATAAGGTAGAAGCCACAGTTGCAGCTGAGGACTGGGCTACTCGTCGTCTCACGGCAGTCTCCCACAAAAAGAAACCAATTCAATGAGCGTTGGGGTTAACAAAACTTTAGTTACGTGGTGGGCTGATGAATTACAGTTTCTATTATTATTTTCATCCAAGAGACAGAGACACACACACACGCCCACAGGAGAAATCACCCGATCCAACACCAAGGCAAAGCTTGTTTTCTTCCTTGGAACTTCCCTGCAACTCTTGGTATGGAGTAGACGTTGAATTCTCCACTGGGCCGGGGACCTTACTGAGGATTTGCGACTCTTTTCCCTTGTCGTTCGTGTTGTTGTCATCGCTGATAATCAAGCGCGTCTAAGACATGACAAGACAAGGCGATCGCTCAACCCGGTATACAGCCTAATAGCCGTCGTCTCTCTTTACTTTTTTCCACCATCCGCGGAAATATATCAGGGATGAATGACTCTTCATCACTCGACCCTTTCGTCATAACTGCTCATCTTCATTTTGTTTAAAACCCAAGTACCAAGGCCATCAAAATGGATGATGATGCTGATGGGTTCTGAGGACCAGGAGATCAGGGGATCAGCCTAGGAAGAGAGACTGAGTAATATGTACATACGACTCCGCTCATGTGCTTTGTTGAGAAATGCTTTTTGTCTCTCATAGATTTTATGCTCTCCGCGGTTGTCAAGCAAAGTGTTCCGTTTGGCTGGCTTTAGCTCCAACAACGATAAACACAGGGCGGTTTAACTTGGTGCTTCGGAGGGGGGGAGGAGGTTAGCGTATCGGGGATAGATCGAGGAGGAGCTGATCCCAGATCCACCAGGCCACGCAATTCAACCCGTGCGTGTGTCTTGAGACTTGTTGACGTGCATGCGTCGTCCAACTTGACGACAGGTAAAGAGTACTTGGTAGAATTCAACGACGTGATGCGCGCCGCACAGTGTGTGTGTGTATGTTTGTGCCTGTGTGAGACATGCAGCATATGCATATGGACGGTCGGGCAATTTCAACTCTATCACCACGCGCCGACTACTTCACGTGTCTCTTGGAATAGTAAGACAATTAGCGGCATTCCAGACCAGGCGTTGATCAACGAATCTGTAGCAGCCTCGTCCGTGCTTTGATTCGAATTTGATATTGGTGAGGGCATGTGAAAGTCAATCAGAGAAAAGGCCAAGCCACAACTCAGCCAGCCTCCGCTTATCGTGATATCGATCAACCTGTTGTAATCTCAGCCGTTGTAAGGAGATCTGCCTGGAAACAAACATCAAAAGACGAACTCTATGTGATTGATTATCTGTTTGCCTCTACTGACTGATAAGCGTACATATGCAGAGCAGTCATCAAGTCATCACCAACAGATCTTGCGCATTTTTTCATGCACACGCTGATGTCTGGTCTGTACGAACATCATCATGGCCGCATCACAGCCGACATAACGATCGTATTGGCTCGCAGTGACTTTTGACGGATACGCCGTTCCCGTAATAGTGTCTGCTGCAGTCAATCAATCAATTGACCACGTTCCATGCATTATTCTCCATGCTGATGTCAAGACCAACCTCGTCAATTGACATTGCTAGCGGCTGGCGAATAGACTATGCAGCACTCAATCACTCACTGCATGCGTAACTGGAATGCATCTCGTATAAATAGGCAGGCAGGTCTATTAGACCAGCGAAGGGCTATTACCAATCGGTCAGTAAAGGAGAACAGTCTTGTCGCACAAGCGTTTGATAGTCACAATAAGCATACAAATAAGGTATTCACGGCACTTGTCAATGGTGTTGATGAGGGTCTAGGGCATTGGTTTCGGTCTTGGCCTTGGCCTTTACCCCGTCTTCTCTGCAACCAGGGGCAATGCAGCTGCCCCTGTAGTTGTCCCGTCCCATCGAAACCTCAACGCAGCCGGATCAAGATCCAATCAAAGTTTCAAGATGCCTCACTGCCTCGCCTCGTTCGCTCATCGGATGGAGTATTTCCAGTGGCCAAAGGTTTCGAGTTGGGAATTTTATAGTGGAGGCTTGCCGCCGAGGGAGCTCCGGCCTACCCAGGAGGTCAGATCGCCTTGCCTTGCACGGAGATCATGAGCTCCGCTGACTAAGGTAACTCTCCACTCAGCAGGTAGATCCATATTGGCAAGACCGACATGAGAAGCAATTGAATACATCTACAATAATATATATATATATATATCAGTACTTGTTTATATTGCGACTCAAAAGAAAAAAAAGAGCCTTTATGCCCTTAGTATAAAACACTAACAAAAACTCTTCACTATTCTTTTGAAACTCTCACTCGCGCACGAATTGCATCAATAGCTCACCCTTCTCTACGGATACCTTAAAGATCATCCGCAGCACAACATTAAAACAGCCGAGAAAGAGGTTACAATGACCCATCAAGGGGATCTCACTAGACCTTCTCTGGACTCAAGGGACCCTTAAATCAGAGAGGCCAAGGCCAAATTTGCTAGGGTAGCACTTCTTTGCAGCGGAGCAGCAAGCATCTGGGCGGATAGCTTCGACGGGCTGAATCTAATCAATCTCAATTGCTCTTCCTCTCCGTTTCCGAACCTCCGAAATACTTTTTGGCTTCGCCTGCCTCGGTCTCTTCGGCCAAATCTTCAAAAACAAAAACCCTTTTTCTTTTATTTACTTTATATATCAATTCCTTCTTCATAAAATTCTTCTAATATCTATTCAGGGTTTAAGGGTCCTGTTTGAGCATCAGATCGGAGACGCAGAGAAACGTTTCAACTAGGTATCTTGAGGTGCCATCGGATAGTCGCATTTGTTTCTACTTTCAACTTTAACGCTTCAGATAACCCCGGGGAATCTCAAACCTGACTCGCTATACGTTTTATCCTATTTTCTCGGCGATATATATTGCGCCTTCGCAACCAATTTCTCACAGCTCTCTCCCAAGTCGCTGCGAACAACAGCGACAACCCTTCTTGCGACAATGAGCTCTCCAACTACCCCTTCAAAGCACGGCAGCCATGCCCATATCCGTCGCCCTTCATTCCTCTCCAACGATGATAGCCACAATCCCCTCGGCACGCGCAGTGGACATCTCCAGTCACTAATCCGCAGTCGCTCCCAACAGAGCATGCAGAGCCTGAGCAGCTCCCTCCCTGCGCATTCTGCTGCTTTCTGGATGGGCGACGATGAGGAGGCTGGATTGATTCGCCACGACAACGATGAACTTGGCAAACTGCTTGCTGATGAGCGCCGTTTAACCCAGCTACTTCACGGTCCCCAGAACCGCAGCGCCAAGCTAATTGGCCGAAGCAACCCTCGATACCGCTGGGAGCAGTACTGGAGACCCGAGGAAGAGTTGGATTCTATGCCCAAGCATCTGTAAGTTATGGATCCTACAATTGAAGATGCGCCATTGCGCATAGATGATGCTAACCAAACCCAACAGGCGCGAATACTATGAGAGAACAAACGATCTAATTCAGCAATACCTGTACATCGATGCTCTCCTCGACTCAGCGATCCCCCACGATCTTCTTAACGAGTACCAGGCAGAGCTCGATGCATCTGCTTTCCGATCAGTTGATGTACCGGATACTATCAACGAGGAACCCTCGACCAGCACATCCGAGACTTCTCCTCTTAATACCTCGACTCCTGCGTCCATCACACCAGGATCCTATGGCGCTATCAGCGTCAAGAACAGCAACTCTTCCACCAAGCTTCCTGCTGCTCGCACCCCTCAGGACATCTTTCGGTCTTCTGAGAACCTGCCTCTGCTGCAGCACCAGGATCACGACGATAATGCAGAGAACGAGGCAGAGCCCTCGCGACCTGCCAGCAAGGACGACGACAACGGCCCCAAGCCTTTGTTGCCATGGCTGGAAGATGCCGAAATTGATAGCGATGATCCTATCGTCACTCTGGCTATCTGGGTCAACTTCATTGCCAACGCTGTTCTCCTTGCCGGAAAACTTGTCGTTATCATGTCTGTCCCCTCCATGTCGGTTCTTGCCAGTCTGGTCGATGCTGTGCTAGACTTTCTCAGCACTGTTATCGTATGGGTAACCACGCGTCTCATTTCTTCCAGCCACCACGACCAGTACAGCTATCCTGTCGGACGCCGCAAGTAAGTTGCACAGTTTCTGTCGAGCGCGAACGTAAGATGAGCTAACAGTATGGCAGACTCGAACCTCTTGGTGTTCTTGTCTTCTCTATCATCATGATAACATCTTTCTGCCAGGTCGGACTCGAATGTATTCAGCGCCTCATGAGTCCCGAGCACCCTATTCTCGAATTGGGTGTTCCTGCTATCGCAATCATGGTTTCTACCATTGTCATCAAGGGTGCTTGCTGGATCTGGTGCCGTCTCGTTAAGAATTCAAGTGTTCAAGCACTGTAAGTTTGGCTTCGGCTTTCTCGTTTATAGAAGATATCTAATCAAGTCACAGGGCCGAAGATGCAAAGACAGATGTTATTTTTAACACTGGCTCTATTCTGTTTCCCATTAGTAAGTCTTTACAGCATACAGCGACAGCTGAACCCCCACTGACCGTTGCTTTCTCGCTTTTAGTCGGTTTCTACGGACGAATCTGGTGGCTTGATGCCTTTGGAGGCCTGTTTCTCTCCTTGGTTGTCATCTTTAACTGGAGTCAAACGTCGGCACACCACGTTCGTAACCTCTCGGGCTTCTCAGCCCAGCCTGATGAGCGTAACCTCCTCCTGTACCTGACAATGCGCTTCGCCACAGCCATTCGTCAGATTCAGAACTTGCGCGCATACCACGCTGGTGACAAGCTGTTCGTTGAGGTCGATATCGTGCTCTCTGCCGCGACACCGCTCAAGGACAGTCACGATCTTAGCGAGGTGCTCACTTACTTCCTTGAGTCTGTACCCATCGTCGACAGAGCTTTCGTTCATGTCGACTATACCAGCTATAACGCCCCAACGCATATGCTCAAGGGCTCCGCTGCGAAGCCGAAATAAAGTTGTGTCTAGGGTCAGCATCAAACAAAAATCATGATGAGAGTCGCTCCTTGCTCTATGAGTGAGAAGAAGGAAGGACTCGTTTTCCAGAGTCTTCCCGGCCAGGCTCTTGAAAAGTCGAGAAGTCGATATCAGAACAAAACCCTGCGGGCCAACTATGGCAGAATCTGGAATTGCATTGGATACGGGAAGAACCGGCTGTACAATATATATTATCAAAAATGCTTGGCTAAGCTAATTACTATAGAATCACGGATGTAGAAATTGGTCTCCAATCATCCATCCTAGAAGAGCAAGGCGGAGACCTGCACAGGCGTCAAAATACAATGAAATTAAAACTTCTAGCCCTTTGGCGAACCCTCCTCTTGTGCCTCCCCTAATAAGGAATGCCGTTTGTCAGCAACTGGAACTGGTCATAGATACCCGTACTGTGGCTCGAGTAACTGGTCTTGATGAGATGCTTCATGAAGTTGGCGGCATCGCGCTCACTCTTGTCTAGAACGAAACGCTCGCGGAAGTGCTTGACACTCTCAGGCTTGAAGCAGGGCAAGCCGCTGTCCATCATGAGCGAGACGATCTGGCTAAGCTTCTCGCAGTACTGACGACTAGCGAGGAAGGCCTTCACACAGAGCTCCTCAAAAGCCTTAAAACTCTGATGCTCCATTGAACCGCCCATGACAGCCACCATCTCAGTTGTGAGCTTGAAGGGAGCGCGCTCGAACTTGATGCCTCCGGGAGCGATATCGAAACAGAAGCCAAAGTCGATGTGGAGGATGTGGCCGGCATCGTCGATCATGATGTTACCGTTGTGTCGATCCTTGAATTGCAGCAGGTAGGAAATGACTGAGTAAGCAGCCATCGACTTGGCAAAGTTGCTACGGGCACGCTGGAACCGAAGCGAGTTCTCGTTGCCATACTTGGAGATGAAATAGTCGTATAGACCGTTCACGGCCTCACGGCCCAGCATATCTCGCGAAATCGAGTTGGGCAGTACGTCGATGACACCGCAGCCGGGGGCTGTGGCAGTGACTCGGTAAGGGAAGACGTAGACATCGAGGCCGACATCATGGAAGATGCCTCGGAATGCTGCAATCATCTGCAACGCCAGCACATCCTGTCGACAATCATCACCGACCTTGAAAATAGCCGACTGCCAGACCTCGACCGTCTTCTCGGGAGTTCCGTGATCCCCTCCATCTTTCTCGTCCATCATCTCGTCCACCTCAGACACGCCGCCCTTGTTCTTTTGGATGCGGAACGTCGCCATGTACGGCGCTTTTGCGTGACTCTGCAGAGGTTTTCCGGACTTGCGATCAATGCCAATGACGACACCATCGGGGTTACTAGGAAGATAGACGCCGACCTCGACCTTGATCTTGCGCAGCTCCTCTTCAATCTTCTGCTTCTTCTCTGGCTTGCTCTTCTTGATGAAGGGCTTGAGCTTGCCAGAAATGTCTGTAACTTCATCAAAGAAGGAAAATTCTCTCTCATAGAAGTCACGGTCTTCAGGCGCAAAACCGTCAACCATCTGCGTCATGACGGTATCAAGGGTTGGCTTGATTTCGTCAGGGATCTGGGCATCATCATCCTTATAGGAGTTGGCCTTCATGTTCCAGATAATTTGATGAGCAAACAACTGAGAGAACTGGGCTGTTTCCAAAATGTATCGCTTCACGTATCCCAGGCTGTCGTAACGGAGAGACTGGACAATCTGGGGGACGTAGAAGAAAGTCACGTCCACGGAATGGCTCTCGAGCGCACGCATAGCGTATTGGATGATGAAGGGATGGTACTGATAGGCTGGCAGGAACATGGTAACGGCTGTTACGGGGTTCACGGGCTCCCAGTACAACAAATACTATCGAACATTAGCGTTGCACATATCAATTAATACACGGAGCATACCTTGAGTTGCTGAGGACCAACGTCGTCAGGAAGAAATCCACCAAAGATCATGTTCAAAGCCTCAGGCTCAAAGATAGCCTTTTCGGGCATGGTAAGGAGCAAGAACCTGATATCACGTTGCAGGCGAGGAAAGGGGAATCGGGTCGCCAACTCGATGGCTATGGCAGGGTCCTGCCACCAAGCAGTGCGTATAAGCGGCAAGAGGGCGGCTTCAGTTGGTGCCTTGCCTGCCGGTTGAGTCAAAGCCTGATTACTGGGATTGTTAAGTGGGTTGACCCAGACAATCAAACGGGTCTGTTCGTTTCTGAGCATGAGATCGAGGAGCTGCTCCTTCGACTGTAGGGACTTGACATTACCAACAGTCTGAGCCCCGATAAAAGAAACGAGCTGCAAAGCCGCGAGCACGTCGGAAATGAGACGAATCTCGGTCTTCATCTGTAGGAGGTTGCCTCCAAAGGACCACTTGGGCGCTGAACTGAACCAAGACAGGCCAGCCGTGAGAATCCTTTCCTTGAGCCTCCATTGTGCCGCAGGCTTGAGAGCAGTGCTTGATTTCAAGACACGCAGACCAAACAGAATGAGCTGGAACCGAATCTCTCTCGCCATGGGATGGGTTGCAGATTGCTTCGTCGCCTCGAGCGTAAGGTCCAACATGCGGAGGAACACCCTCTGAATATCAGGGCTGCCAAGTCTGGTGGCGTTGTAGTGGCTGGCAAAGAACTGTAGCAGCCGAGTATGGGGGGAAAGAATATCATGCACAATCTGCTTCTTCTTAGCCATGGCTTCCAGCTCGCTGGGAGCAAACTCCTCCTTCAGGAAGAATGGGTCAACATGGTGCAAAGTTGGGCTGAAAAGGCCGACCTTTCGGCCAAGGGTGAACTCCCATTGCTGGACAATCTCGTTTAGTAGCCTCGACTCCTGTCTCGGGTTCTCATTGATTACACCAAGCCATAGAGAAACACCAAGATTCATAGACTGCTTGGTAAAGAGGGCAAACGGAATGCTCACGAGATGGTGGGCCACGGCGGCCTCATCCTTGTCTGTGCGGCAGAGAAGAGCTGCCGCTCTGCGAAGTATGTCGCGGACCTCAGTAGTTGAGGTGCTTTTCTTGCTAAGAATTCTAGCCTCAATGTGAGCCAATGCGGTAGTGGCGCTAGCACTCTCTTTCATAGATGACTGCGCAAATGACATGCGGCGGTTGTGGTTCATGAAGCTCATGAGTTCTGTACCACGGTCCGGAAGTGTCTCGCCATACCGATACTCTTGGCGGGTTGTATACTGCGCGACAAAGGCAGATGCTGTGTTGACACTCGAATTGCCGATTTTATCCATAGATTGCAGGCGATTATCCGTTGAAGGAATAGTTGATCCGAGCTCGAGAGCGAACGACCTTCCGAGAGAAACATGGCCATAGGCTCCCTCGTCGCTAAACTCAGACAGATAGGTCTGCAAGATGCCCTTGACATCGAGAGGAGAAATGTTGATAGCGGCATTGACCCACACCCTCGCCTTGCGGTTGAGAATGTCTACCGTCCATCTTCGGAAGTCGTAGTCGTCTGAAAGTTCCACAGTCACGCCACCGAGTTCTGATGTAAATGTTGATCGAGGAGCGTAAACATCAGTCTCTGCTTCCAGGCAGCTAGACCACATGAGAGAGAGCAGCTCTATCAAGGCAAAGAGTGATGACCTATGACAAAGGGCTGAGGGTATATCGTGAAGGATACGGTCCGCACAGACAAAAGCAGCCTGCTGAACTCGCTCGATACGATGACAACAGCTGCAGAAAATGGAAGCAAGTTGTTCAGCGGCATATTGGGCAGAAAAGGTAGGATCCATGCCACTTTGGGTCTTTTGGATATACTTATCCATAACGGCAGCAGCGACACCTTCCATGGCGCTGCTAACATCGCCCTTGGCCATGCTCGGTTCCAAGAAATAAGACAAGACCTTGGTGCAGTCACCCGAATCGGCTCGGAGAATTTCCATGAGGTAAGCAGCCTGTAGGAAGATTACCTTGCGGTAGCTGAGGCTCTTGATTTCGTTGGCCTTGGAAGGCACGAGATCGCTAAGGAGTTTCTTCTGCAAAGACTCCCTATCATTGCTCATACCTCGTCGAAGAACGGTGTTGAGTTCAATATCACTTTCGACCTGTTCGCCTCGCTGCTCGGCCACCAGAGGTGGTGAGTGAATCGCAATCATACGTAACTCTCTCAAGTATTGCTTTCCACGGTCTGTGTTGGTAGCAAAGCCATGCACAACGATGTTGAACCAAGCATCTCTGAGGAGAGAATAAGTTTCGTCGTCGGTGATGGGGTTGGAAGCAAAATCGTTGCTCGACATGAAAATTGCTAGGGGGTGCAAGAGCTCAGCAATTTCTTTGGCGGCCATTTGCACATCAGATTCCTTAGTGTGGCCAGAAGAGTGAACATCGCCAAGCCCAATGATGTCGTCCAGCAAGTACTCGAGGTAGATATCGAACAGCTGCGAATCGCGTCGCAGGTTGGCCGATATAAAAGTACGAGCATTCCTCACCTACAGTAGTCAGTACACAAGTCAATATGGGAAGCGGGTACGCATACGGCTTCAAGTAGGAATAACTGGTTATCGACAACTCCAGTGTGACACAATTTGCTGAATAATTTGAGCAACGATCGAAACTCAAGCTGGCCGCCTTCTAGAGCCAGAGCAGCGGCGCCACTGATGATTCGAGCATCTACGCCTGTGTTGACCTTCTCAAGCTTTTGCTGCAGCATCGACTGAGCTAACGCAGTGATCTTCTCGTCCTTGAAAGCGGCAGCAATGCTACAAATAGTTTGCACAACATTGCCAGAGACAATTGCAGTCTCTTCCTCGCCATACAACTGAAGGGAGATGGAGCTTCCGATAGACTGGCGCCTGGCGTAAATGGGATTGAGCCCTGTTTCACTAGCTGTGCCGTCGATTTGATCGTTTGCAAGTCCCTGGTCGGATCCAGGGCTGAGAACGTTGCCCAGGGTGTAGAGTGTGCCGATGACTGCATCTTTGGAAAGCATCTTAAGAGCATACGCGAGGCTGTTGGAAGCTATAGTAACAATGTTCTTCTGAGGCGCATCCTGCACAATGAATCTGGGCAAGATACGGCTGACATTAGATGAGAATGACGGCGAAATCTGGCAGATCAAAGCCAGGCATCGAAGCGTGACAGAGGCAAGAGTTGGATCGGCCATCTGCACAGAGTCGTCCAATGTTTCCTGAAGCCAGTTCATGAGAATCTCTGGATCAGCAGCGTCTTCGTTGAGGAGAGCACAATTCAAGTAAGAGATGAGAGCCACAGACTTGACAGCGTAGGCGAGACTCTGCTGGTCAGGCGATCCCATGCGGATAAAATCCGCACCGCCTTCGATGTATTGAATCTCCTCAACCGCTAACGCCGCATAGTCCTCAGCAGACTTGAAGTCGGCCTCCAGAGTAGTTGAAGCAATGTCACGCAGACTCTCACCCTGGGAAATGTATATGTCAAGCACGTGAGACTGTCGCAGAGAAGCAGGATCCTTCACCATTAGGGAAGTGCTAGAAACGACAAAATGGGCGAAGCTCTTGTGTAAGAGCATAGCTCCTAAAGGACGGCCTGACGAGGCATAGTGTCGCAGGTATCTCTTCCATTCTTTGACCTCACGGTCCTGGCTGTGACAGTTGCGGATTGTCGATAGTGCCGTCTCCACTGCGATTAGGAATGGCTCGGAAAGGATCTCCCTAATCTTCTTGATCAACGCCAGGCGTCCGCCAGATCTCCAGAAATCGGCTTGAGCCGCAGCCGCATCGAGAAAGCCAAGCAAGGCCACGGCGATTGTTACAGTTCGAATGGCGTCTTCTAAGTGGGGGTTTTCAGAATCTCCCGCTTGGGGAGAGATGATACTCTCAGTGGCTCGTCTACAAGAGTTCACAAAAGACCAGATTTTATCGGTGACAGTCTCTTGGAGTTCGTCGTAATTGATGCCAAGAGCCAGGAGGGCACCTGTCACATGAAAGGCCAAAGCTTCGGTAGGAGATGGATCGATCTTTCGAAAGAAGGGCGACGGGACGAACAACTGTACGTGGGCTTCGAGGACGTATGGAAACAACTGGTAAGAGAGTCTTTGCGCACTCTGGCTCGACTTGATCTTCGGTGCCGTTTTACACAATGCGATTAGGACCTCAAATTCGCGGATGGACTGCATGGGTCAATTTTCCACTATGATATCTGCACAATCCATTGACAACCTACCATAGGTACTCGACCTAGCGAGTTTCTATTTTGATTACCATTGACATAGTCCTTGCTCTTCGCGCCAGCATGGCAGGCTCTACACAGTCGGTCGAGATCGGATCGGTCAAACGATGTCGTGGAGCTATTCGCAGATAGCGAAGCTATCTTTTGTAGCGCTTTGGAGCGGATGTCGCCTGTCATGTTTAATACGCAGGCAGTGCAACCGCTTCAAAACACAGTAAATCAGATAGCAAACTCAGAGATGGCAATGTCAACAAATATGTGTCTTAGATGGGACTTTCTCTAAATGACGATTGTTGTTAGGTGAACTTAGGAGGTGAACCCCTGTCAAGCTCTAGCTTAGTCATCGAAGCTACCCCAGCTCTACAGATTAGGTGGGCAAGGCTGCAAGCTTGACGCGTGCGTCTCAACCTCAGCTGCATCGTCAGTGATAAGGCAACATCAACGTCAACATCATCAACCACCTAAATCGACTTCCGTCGCCCTGCGCATCAAAAACAATTCTGCCCCCCGCACGATCGTTCTTTTCACAACATAATCTGCAATCATGGCTGCCATGTTTAGCCAAAACCCCTTGATGAACGGGCCTAACTACTCATTCTCTGATGCTCCCAAGACCAACCATGGAGAGTTTCGAGAACACCGATTCAACCCGTGAGACACCTTTCTTGAGCATTTACGGAGCTCACGGCTAACTTAGACAAGATACACCGACAATGGTGGTTCAACTCTGGCCATCGCTGGCGCCGATTTCACCATCATGGCAGGTGACACTCGCCACACCAGCGGCTACAGCATCAACTCTCGCATGTCTCCCAAGGTTTTCCGAATTGGCGGCACGACCGCATCCCAAGAGGACGCCACACTAGTTCTATCAGTTGTTGGCTTTGCCGCCGATGGTGAAGCCCTCCGAGATCACCTCGACACCATCTGCAAGATCTACCGTTACCGCCACGGCAAGCCCATGTCTGTCAACGCTTGCGCGAAGCGTCTCTCTACAGTTCTTTATGGCAAGCGATTCTTCCCATACTATTCGCATGCGATGCTCGGCGGTCTGGACGAGGAAGGCAAGGGCGCTGTATACTCGTATGATCCCGTAGGAAGTTACGAGAGGGAGCAATGCCGTGCAGGTGGTGCTGCGGGCAGTTTGATCATGCCTTTCCTCGACAACCAGGTCAACTTCAAGAACCAGTATATTCCCGGAAGCGGAGAGGGTCACGAGCTGAAGGAGAGAGAACGACGTCCTTTGACACGAACTGAGGTTGAGACCGTCGTCAAGGATGCCTTTGATGGTGCAGTCGAGCGACACATCGAAGTTGGTGACAACCTCCAAATGCTCATCATCACTGCAGATGGTATTGAGGAGACATTCTTGCCCTTGAAGAAGGATTAAACGAGTGATGGGATGAGAATGTACAACAGGGTTTACTTAGACGTCAAGGAATCGACGAGCCTTTCTTACGGTCACCTGCGAGGCTTTGTCCATGTTAAGACATGATTATAACAACAGGTAGCCTTTGACGATGAAATATGAAGGTTACGTTTCCACATTTCTGTACTAGCTGGTGAATCGACAAGTCTTGTGGTGTGACAGACATGCCCAGCTATGGCATTGGGGGAAAAAAGCTGTTTCCAGCTATACAATGGGACATCACTGACACCTATTATCAGTATGCAGTCATCATACGCACAGAGACTCGATCCTGTCGTGGTCCATAAACTGGACCTGGAACGATGAACAATCAGATTGCCGGGTAGATCAATCATGTATTACGGTGATTGTAAGAATTACCTGTCCGAGCATAAAGTGCGCTTATAAACGACCGGCATCACATTAGGCATGCGATGCTACTACGAACAGCCTGGCTTTTGGACTGTAGCATGCTCAATCTTCACACGACTGACAACAACACCAACGTCTCAGCCACATACCCTGGGCAGGAATACAGTTGACGGATTCTGAAGCCGTTGACATTACAGCATGGTAAAGATCCATGTCTAGCTGAAGTCAGCCCTATTCCTACGATCAAAACATGCCCTAAATGACACCAGCTCACGGATAGTATTGCATCCGAGCGAGTAAAACAGCACTTGTACTCATAAGAGCACGTCCAGACCCTTCTAGGGCGCCTCAATGGCACCATGATCGCGGCAAATGGCAGCACCATGTTGGCCGTTAGCCTTGGGCGCTTATTACCCGTTCAACGGTCCGTCCTTAGACCCTACCTCGATCCTTCCAAGGGTAGGGGAATCGAGAGATCACAGTTCATTGTCGAATTGTCCACGCTCACGTCGACATTGCTTCGAGCACGGAACCGTGTTTTGTTTCTTAGTGGCAAGGGTAACAGCCAATTGACCGGGCCAATACTCCCAAACCATGCTTGGTTGGCGTTACCTACGCCGCCGTGGCCACCTTTAGGTTACACGCCTACGGATTGGCTCACTACGCTAAAGGTCTCTGTTGAGGAACTCGAGGGAGCGGGTGCCAAGTCCCTCTAGGCTCTTTGTTAAGTCACGACAGTTACTTGACATATCGCCTCCTCGGCTGCCCAGGGGTCCGCCATCCTGGCTTCGGCTTGGTATTGGTGCCCGAGGAAATGAGCTTAAGACATGATAGCCAGTACTAATAATATCATGCAGTGACTATCACGCACTTGGGTGGGCAACTTGTCTACCACTCATAACCCTATTGTGGAGGGAAAGGTGCCTTGCACGCTTGACTCTTTTTGATATGAAGCATTATTTCAAATCGCAATGAATCGTGCATCACGGAGTGCCCGATATCGCCCATCCTCAACGATTTGTCTTGTCTTGCTAAAGTCGGAAACCCGTGTCAAAAGCTGTTGCGTTTCTAGCAATGCTTAATCCGGCGGTTATATTAGAACCATGTGCAACAGAAACAAGTTCTCCTGAGCAGCCATGACAATGATTTGCATAGCTGTTTGTTCCAACGAACAGTTTGGGATGCATTCCGCCGAAAGTTATATTATATATAATAGCAAATTAAATACTATATTA
>JAAVUI010000986.1:0-15783 GCA_014899075.1 Fusarium goolgardi
ATAATAAAGGGTAAAAACTATAGCTTTTACCTTTAGGGAAAATTCTTTGTTTTTTCTTTAGTTAGGATATATAATATCTTTAAGTAAGGCTTTTTCTAATATTATTATAACGGTATTATAGTAGTTTAGTTAAGAAGGGTAATTACATTAAAGTCCTATTAAAATCGGGTGGTTAGTTAGGTAGGGTCAGACTTATGTCGTAATACTGTAATTAGTTGCGATTGGCTCAGCTGAACTTCGAACCAAGATATGGGGTATCGAGTCATGAATCTTTGATGCGGTTGGTAGATCATTTTCATCTAGCTCGAAGCGCGGACGGGAGTTATTCATATCCTGTGATGTAGGGATGATATGTTTTAGTATAAACAGGTATGAACATGGAACGTGCTTCTTTCTTTCTTTCTTGCTTCTTTTTATCCTTGATTCTCGCCTTCGTCTCTGTGGGGAGTCAAGTAATAAGACTTTTACTCAATGCATACTAATCTCGGAAACAAGTTTCTCGTCATCTCGGCTCCGCTTCAAACTTTTCTGTCATGAAATAACCTTGATGAAGCCATTCGTCCCCGAGACACTTTGATCCTCCACGACTCCGCGAAACATCTACCAATTTCACCAACAAGTCTCATGGGGAAGCTAAAACCGTATATCCGGATATGTGTACATGGTTTCGGGGGTTGATGGAGTTGATGACGAGTTCAATCCCCCATTCAATTGTGCATTAGCAGCTGCTGCGAACGATAACAAGCCATTCCTATAGCCAGGGTAAAATTGAGGAGCCATTCGACGGTACAGGGTAGTACACCAAAAAGAGTGATGAGAAGGCTCCAAAAGTAAACGCCATGAGGAGTTGGATGATTGTAAAGATGAGTACGATGATCTCACAAGTATTATACAGGACTAGGATCGAGGTTGTCGACAGGGGGGCCAAGAAAATTTATGGTTGACAATTGCTGCATTGAACCATTCTTAATGTTCGCCATTTTTCTCCAAGAACCGATATTGATAAACAGCGTATACTGCAAGCAATCCTGTAGCACTCTTCTAGAACATATATGCATTGACGTGAGACCGTTTCTTTACTGTAACGATATTTGAAACCGTTGAACGGTTTATCAACTCAAGTTCCCAACGTCATAACGTCGATGTCATAGAAACGGTTGAAACTTAATCCAAACGCTTTTATTATAAAGTCTACCCTTATTTTTTTATATACGTCAATCCTACAGCTTGAGACCGAAGCAGTTGGCGTAATACGTAACTGTCGCGCTCCAATCCGAGAAAACTCCAACAACGCCAATCTCACGGAATACGTCCAGCAACTTGAAAACATCACCGTCATTGTTCACAATCTTGGCAATGCTCGCGTAGTAGTAGTCACCGTTGGTGGCGGCGTTCTTCAGAGGAGGGGATCGCTCCAGACTCCAGGTGACAATCTTGAGCCCCAGCTCCTTGGCCTTCTTTGCATACGCGCTGGGAACAATCTTGTCTCCCTTTCCGGGTTGGACGAGATAAGGTAGAGGAGGTGCGATGTAGCGCACTCCGTCCTCGGCATAGCGAGTAAGGTTGGCCACAGCCGTCTTGAAAGTCTCGGGCGTGTCGCCCGTCTCGTCGAGGTACATGGCCTGACGAGCAAACTCAGGCTCAGCCTCGAGCCAGTACAAGAGGTCATCGTACAAGAAGCTCTGGAGGTATACGTCGCTTGGCTTGACGCCTGCCTCCTTGTGCTCGTCGATGAGTTGCTGCGCATACTTCTTCTGAGTATAGTCGACATCAAATGGCATCTTGACCTCTGGCGTCTTGAGCTCGGGAGTATGCTTCAGGCCGAGTCGCTTGACGAGCTGAATGTGCTCCTTGTGGCTCAGAACAGTGCCACATGTAGAGTACAGGTCAGTTCGCCAGCCGGGTGTGCCCTTGAGGAAGTCGGCCGCGTTGGTAGCCGTGGCATTGAAGCCCTCCATCTTGGCACACAGAGTCTTGTACTCCTTCAATGTGATATCGCTGGTGCAGCACTTTGCGGATGCAGGCTTACCATCCTTGGCAGGCTTGAAGGGCTGAGTGCACTTCTTATTGAGCTCGGGAATCGTGATGATGTTGGTCGTGTAGTGAAGATCGCACTGAGAGTGTCGGCAGACTAACTCGCGGTCCTTGGTGAAAGCAACATCGCACTCGAGGATTCCGGCACCCATACGAGCTCCAGCCAGGTTGGACTCGAGAGAGTGTTCGGGGATCTGAAGAGTGGCACCACCACGGTGAGCAATTGACCACTCCGAAGACTTCTGAGGCTTCTCGGAGCACGACTGCAGCTTCTTCTTCAGAGACCCTCCGTCCATGTCATTAACAAGGTAGTAAGGTCGAGGACCGAGCTCAATCTGCTTGATGGGCTTCACAGTCTTGAACAATTCCTTGTCGCCATAGCTGGGCTTGGGTGCGGCCGCAGCCGGGTTCACAACCGCAAGGCCAGCAACGAGAGGAGTCGAGAAACGCATCGTGGGCAGGACAAGTCAATCAATTGACACGAGGGAAGGAGGTGCGAGAGGCAAAAGACACCGACAAAACTTGGCAAGAATCAAGGAATAACGATCGCAATTGACTCTGAGGCTGGACCAGGGACGAGAGACTTCACGACAATACCTGGGGATTCAGCAGGCTTTATGGATGAACGGCTTCACAAAGATCCTCGAGTCGATAAGCCTATCTGGGCAGCGTACCGACATGACGTCTAGGATCCCCAGGAACAAGTTCATTCTAGCAGGCATAGCTCCAACATGCAGTTGTTTGCCAACCCGTTGGTGTTGTTTATTGGGCTGGGAGTCCCAAATTGAGAAATCACATCGTCGATCACAGCACTTGCAGACCAGCCTCTACATAAGCACGGGGGTTTGGGCGTCGGTGAATGGACAATCCATG
The DNA here is from genome assembly GCA_014899075.1 of Fusarium goolgardi. NCBI lineage: Eukaryota > Fungi > Ascomycota > Sordariomycetes > Hypocreales > Nectriaceae > Fusarium > Fusarium goolgardi. The sequence continues at coordinate 2,908 of JAAVUI010000986.1, forward strand.
CAATACAACGGTCTTGACAAGCACGTGTGGAGGAGACGTGGGCATCGTTGGAGGTGTAAGCTAAGGATATGGCTTGGTAGCGTTGCACTTGAGGGTCCAGCTAGTTCAAAGCGTGTTTAGTCCAGAGTTTATGATTTGCCGAGCCAAGCTTAATCGAACCCTTGTCCATGCATGCATGAGGGATTCCCTAACGAACTCACGAACTTGGTGACGGTGTTGAAATCAATCGCTCAATTGAAAGACTGCATTTCATGCATGTGTTTGCATGGATAATCCAATGCGCCATAATGATTGCTCTGTAACCCGTAAATGTTGCAATCAAAGCTCGTCCTTGACTCCATGACCTTCCCGAATCTTGCGAACTTCCTCGGCTGTCGCTAAAAAGTGCTCAAAATCAGGCGCATCTTCTCCGATGCCCCAAGCAAAGACGCCCCCAAGCTTGAGTTGCGGCACGATACGCTCGAACTTGGTCTGGATGCTCCTCTTCGTGTCAAACGACCACCACCGAAGCTCCTGCTCATCCCAGTAATAGTAACTTCCATCGACATCGTACTTGCCATCAGATCGCGCTCGACTAAACGACTGGGCTACATCCTTAGGAACCTCGTCGTGCCAGCTAAAGCCACCAGTTTTGCCCAAGTCAGCCCCGGTCTCCGGATCCTCGAGGATGGGAGTTGGGCAGCCGACAGGCTTCGCTGGATCGCACTTCTCGGTCGTGTACCATTTGACATAATACCCGAGGCCTAAATTAACGCGGCTGGGCGATGCACCGCGGTCGATATATCGTTGGACGGCTTCCTGAGAGTTCTCAACGCCGCTGTGGTGCATAGTGATGTTGTCTCGGCGGTTCATCATTTCGTAAGACATGATGTTGAGGAAGTCAACCTCCTTCATGATTCTAGGGACAGTATGGGGCGTAAACGCGATTAAATCGGGCTCCTTGCCCGGGACAGCCGCAGACAGGATTTTCTCAGGGCCAAGGGCAGCACGTAGCTCTTGGAGGAGGGAGACAAAAGCCTCGATCTCCCATTCGCGCTCAAAATTAGGGATTTCTTTGTAATCGTCACGATTCCCGCTATTCTTATTCAGTACATCTTCTAGTGTTGTCCGACTGCTGCTTACCCTGGGTATTCCCAGTCAACGTCGATGCCATCAGCCTCTGTCGCCGCTACCATAGCTGCAACTTGGCGTGCCCAACGTTTCCTCGAGAACTCAGTCCTGGCAGCTTCTTCAAAACCTTGATTATCGCCCCATCCTCCAATAGCTATCATTACCTTGGCGCGGTGGGGAACGCGGACGCGGACATCTGAGACTGAGGTAAACATTGGGTAGTCATCAGGCTGCTTGTCAACGTTGAAGAATTCGGAACGCATAAAAGCGATGACCACGTGAGAAGCATCTTGGAATTCTTGTTTGGTTGGGAGGACGTCGTGTTGACTAGAGTATGATGCTGTGGTCAGTGGTGATCTTCAGCCTTGATGTAAAGCATAGACATACCCAGTAAGGTACATGATACAGCGAAATGGCTCCGCGCTGGACGCCGCAGTTGCCATCGCTAAAAGAACAAGAAGCCAAGCGATAGAATTCTTTAAGAAATGCATTTTGGGTTATGCCTTGTTACTTAGATGATGTTGAAAAATTCACGTCGACAGTTGCTGGATGGCGCGGTGATTAAGTTACGCCTGGGAGCCTGCACCTGCACCTGCGGATCAATTGGCAGGCAATGGCAATTGCAACAACCCGCCGCCGCCTTCCAAAACAACATAGCTGAATAAGAGCACCCAGGCGAGTAATATATTTCATAATTGCTATTGCTTGCGGATTAACTTATATTCGATCGTCTCTTGAACGAAATACCAAGCCATTGCGCCGTCTTTGTATCCATCCTGTCTAATAACATGTGCCGAAAGACGCCCTCATTCGTAATCCATACTCTCTACAACAGCCAAAACTGCGTCAAACCCTAGGCCTCCCAATCATTTTTTCTTTTTCAAACAAATAACAATGTCTCGTGGTATCGTGTTCGCTTCATGTTCATTATCCAAGGTTCCGAATCAAATAAGCTCCCGACTCTTAAGAATCTGACTGAGCTCCTTTAACTGCACTGGCTTGGCAAGAAACAAGTCCAGTCCGTTAGCATATGCGTCCTCCTGCGCATCCTTCGAGGCGAGACCAGAGATGGCCACTATCTGTCTGCGTGGTAGACTTTCCTCTTTCTCAAACAACCGCATTAGTCGTGTTGCCTCGAAGCCGTCCATTACTGGCATCGAAATATCCATTAGGACGCATTTATACGTCCCTCCCTTGGCTTTGTATGACTCCACAGCTTGCTGCCCGTTTGATGCACAGTCATACAATACGCCTAGTTTTTTCATATAGGTCTGAAGTATCTTCATGTTAATGACGTTGTCTTCCACCAGGAGGAACCGGGGTTCCAGTGGTGGAGGAGCCGGTTGTATGACTGGTGTTGATGGTAACGGGGTCTGGGACTCGTCGTCATCCGTCCGTGCCCGTTTCTTCTGGGGTGAAAGCTCGGGAGCAAGGTCAAAGTACCCAGCATTCTTATTGTCAAGTCCATCTTCAGATGAGCTAAATTCTGCTGCCGGTACGGTTGGTGGCTCATCAAGTGCTGTCGAAACACTGGCACGGTCAGCGGCTGTCGATTGGAGCTTAGTCCAGCGCCTGAAGCAAAGCACAAAAGCCTTTGCCAGTTTCCTTGGTCCTACGCTATAGCAACCTCCATGTCAATGATAAGCAAAGAGCTACGGTGACATATAAACTTACGGGCGAGATATGAAACTGAACAGCCCCCAATTTAACCTGTGACGCGACCTGTGGAATCGGTCGAGCTGGCGAGCAGTTGCGGCGCTGCGACACACCACGACTACCGGAGACGAAAGCTCGCCTCGGGGCTGGTTCGCTACCCACTCCAGATGAGACTCGTCGCATAAAATCAGGTCCGGATAAAATATTTCGTTCCCTAGAGGGCCGACAACATCCATTTGTAACCAGTTTCGACAAACCTTCTCTAATGAGTTATACTCGTTAAACTCTCCAAAGCCCCAGCGTTGACTCTCCGGACCCCCGCGATGCGACGAAAAGCCATTAATAGATACGCGTAGGCGGGACAGTTCGATGATCTGGGATTTGAATTCGTCGCGCTCAGCAGCCGTCTCGGTTGACTCAGGGCTAGCAACTTGTAGCGGAAGCTTCACAGTGACACGGGTTCCTGTGCCTACTTTGCTTTGAACGTGTATGGAGCCGCCAAGCGCTCTCACAAACTTCCGCACAAGACTGAGCCCAAGTCCGGCACCCGCAGAGTGGATGTTTTCTTGAGAAAATGGAGAGAATATGCGGTTATCGAGGTAATCTTGTCCAATGCCACTCCCCGTATCCATGATTTCGATGTGGACAACTCTGTCTCTCGGTCGTCCCTGGCCTGGGGGGTCTTGGTATGCCTTAACTTTGACAAAACCATGTGTGGTGTACTTGAGAGCATTGCCGCAAAGGTTAAGTATTATTCGCCGTAAAGCACCTGATTCAACGTGAAAGGCCCAGTCTACAGTCGAATCAATGTCCAAAATCACAAGTACCTTGTTGAGACCAACTCCATTGCTGGGCTTCTGGTTTTCTGCCTTGCTGCTTTCTGCCAAGTCCATGCCATCGAGGCGGGCATAAGGACCACAGCTGAGCTCTTCCTCGGAGCTACGATCGCCCAGGAGCGAGACAGATTGTTGCTGATAGGTGTGGCCTGCGTGGATACATTCCACGACTTCTTCCACCAGCATATCCACATCAAGGTTTGAGGAGATTCGCATCATACCATCTGTTGGCAAACTCTTCTTATTAGATTGCGTTCCACGCCTTGGAGCCATGTCGAGACTAAGCGGTTGCTCGTTAGGTATCCTGGCGAAGTTGTTGATCCTCGTCCAATCGAGCAAGTGATTGATCGTGTCCAGCAGAGTCCGCCCACAAACTTCAAGTGAACGTAGTACATCTCCTTGGAAAACGTCAAGCGAAGTGTCACGCAAGAGCTCTGCGCACAGCACAATTCCGTGCAACGGAGAGCGCAGCTCGTGAGATAATGAGCTGAGCAAAGAGGTGGTGGCGATCGATACAAAGGCACTCTCCATCATTAAAACATCAGCCATAATGACTGTGTTGAACGCCGTGAGATAGCTCAGCTCCCCCTGGACTGTGAAAATGCGAGTCGGTGTCATGGTGTAAACAAAACACCCTGAAAACCAACGCTGACGGTTTGAGTCCCAGAGAGGTACAAAGGCGACGCTTCGTGCCCCTGGAAAAAGATCACGAATAGCCATGCCTTCGTTTCTTCGCGAAAATGGATCTCTTGCGCTTCGAGTTTTCTTATTCTCTCCATTTGGGTCTTGCAGATCTTGAGCTTTGTACTCTTGGAAAGCGGCCATTGCAGAGTCCTCGCTGGTTGGATCGCTTGAGGCCATCACTCCTTGACTATCAAAATTGAAGATCTTACCCTTCGGATATCGGCGGAGTAGCCTCTGGAGCTGTCGTTCAGGAACTGCTTGACTGCGCCCTGCTGGCGTTTCACCGTTGATACTCGATGACATGGAAGTCGAAAAGCCAAGAATAGGGCACGAGGCTCCCTTTGTGAGGGGGTCGCCGGGACCTTTGGGTGATGAGACAGAGATATGAGCTCGGCTCGTAGATGAAGAGGATGACGAGGACGAAGAGCGTTGGTGAGTCTGGGGTTCGTGCGGGACCGAGCCAGACCGAACCCGGCCAGCGAAAGTGCCTACACTTGCATCCAAAAACAGAACCCCCTCAACTTCTATCGACTCTCTGAGGATATTGGCAGCTTTAGAGAATATGTGTTTTAACTGGCTCTGTCGTGATTCTTCTCCTGACGCGTCTGCTTCATGGGGTTGCCTTTCTGTCGGACGAGGGGGGCTCGAGGACCTCTTTTCCATAGGACTTTCAATAATAAAAGTGTCTGGTGTTGCCGCTTGTTCTGAGCTTCCAATGGATGAAGCATGGTCACGTCGATTCTGTAAATTTTGCTGAGTCTGATCAAGTGCCCCTTCTTCTGTGCCAGCATCTGTGTCGAACGCGTGAGTGAAACTGGACCGCCAACCAGACATGGTCGCCTTCCCTTCGACGTAACTTCCCAGGCCACGTACCATACGCTCTCCAGGCCGTCGCCCGTCTCCAGATCGCGTTAGTTCCATCTGGCCCAAGATAGATGCTGATATATCTCGCATGATCTGAATGGATGCTTCATCGAATGACTCTCGTGGCTTGTTGTCTAAAATGCAGATGACGCCGATATTGATCCCTCGAGGTGTTGTAATAGGGACACCTGCATAGAAACGGTGCTCAGGCCGTGATTGATAATACCATGTATGCCGAAACTCTTCACTTGTGGCGAGGTCGCTTACAACTCTGATGGGATATTCTGAAGACGGTGTGATTTGTGAAATGTCGTCCAGCCCTGGGGGACCCAATACAACGTCACAAACACTGTAACCCCGAGGTATTGAGGTCCCACAAAGCCAAAGACTATCGGGACTAGAAACGGGGAGGGTACTTTGAGCAGATATGGGCATTGCGGGAGTAGCCTCTGCGATGATATGCTGGTTCTGGCAATCGAACAAGGATATCATGGCACGAGTGGCACCAAGCCGCAAAAGTGCGACTTGCGCCAAAGCTGTCATGGCAGGATCCGAGCATGGCCGCAATGAAGAGGGAGGAATGAGATTTGTGACATCATTGCGCACTGAGTTAGCAATAAGGACCGAGTCGTATCTGAAAGCTGGTCAGACGTTACAGGCCACGATATGTGAAAAGCAATGGTGGAGAGAGAGAGAGAGAGAGAGCTCGGCGAAGTCAACGATGCGTACGTACTTGAATGTCTCTCGCTCTCGAGTCGCCTCGGACACCTTGCTACCGTTCATGATGGACACTGCGCTTGTACGTGCACATGCGCGTGCAGCGCATACAAGCTGATGGAATGTCTTGTCAATGTTTAGTTAAATTGTGTTCAGGAACAAACAAGGCCGTTGAAAATAGATAGTGAGTGGCCTAGCAGAATTCCTCAACCAGACCAACCTTGCATCAGAAGGACTGGTCTGGGCCAGGCTACCTCTTAAGGACGGATTAGATCAATGGAGTCCATAGGCTCACCCACCGCATGGATATGTTCCGGAGCTACCTGTTGCCACCCCGCCCAGCCCAGCCTGTGAGAGGTCCTGGAGCCCCTAAAAAGCATGTTATAGTGGAGCTTTCCGCACCTAGCAAGGGGATCTACCACATAAAAGACGGGAGATCGATCGATGGACTTTATCTAAAACTCCATTCTCACTGCATGGACTTTTTTACTGAGTCAGACAACGGATTTGTATGGCTATAGAGATTATTAGTTCGTGAAACATGTATGCATTGCGCGCATCAGCTACCAAAATATTTAGGAAACATTCGACGGCTAGGCCAATTCTGATGGAACCAGAGTTTTGTAGCAACTACTAACCTACTTACTAGATACCTCCCTAATGATAGGTACTATCAGATTAGTAATTAATAATTAGTACATAGTTCCAATGTAGGTACGGGCAGGCACCTAGATTGGCAGCCATGATTGGGTCGAGACCGCTATGGACACCTCACCCTCCAGCACGATGTTTTGCATAGAACCTGCCCGGTCCCAGGGTTAGGTCGTTACACAGTGCATCACACTGTTATCGATAACGCGCACACAGTATCATGTCGCGACTTCTTTTTTTCTTCAATGTTACTCTGGTAGGTGCTTGCGAAAAAACAGGAATCTGAGCACTTGCATTCCCACTCCGACACGTAAAAGTTGCTATTGTTCCCGGTCTTTTTCAATCAGCTTGTCTGGTCAACTTACTTCCCAATTGACTACTATCTGTTCCGTTAAACAAACCATTCGAATACATACGATACACAATCCTTACGGCGTAAAAAAGTTAGGTGCTAGAAAGACCAGAGACAAAATCAGTAAGTCAGCTTATGCTTTTTACACTAGACTCTTTGGCTGTTTAATTTTGTACCCCCAAAGGTTGGAGGCTAACTTTTCTATTACTTACTCGCTAGATATCGTCTGTACTTCTCATCATTCAACTGCATACAATAAACCTTCATCATGTTCGAGAATACTTGTACTTTACCTCTTTCGGCGGATGTTTTCACGACCGCTCTACACCCTTCCGAACCCCTTCTCACGGTTGGCCTCTCAAACGGCTATGTCGAAACCTTCCGTTTGCCGCCTGGCTGTTCCTCAGACGAAAGCGCCGATGGGGATACCAGCGTATTGAGCGATGGAAAAGGCATGATAGATTCGGTTTGGCGCACTCGACGACACAAGGGTAGCTGCAGGTCTTTGGTCTACGCTATGGACGGATCAGGTAGGATTTATCGGCCTTTGTTGACATCTGCATATGTTTGCTGACGCGCTGTAGCTGTCTACTCTGCAGGAACCGATTGTCTGGTTAAGCACTTCGAGCCCACGACTGGACAGGTTGTTTCCAAGTTGGCGGTCCCGAAACAAAGAGACATGGATGATGCGCCAACTTTGCTCCACGTCCTGAACCCGCAGTGCCTTCTTCTAGCGACCGACTCTGGTGCCCTTCATATATTCGACATTCGAGACAGTACCCCGAGTAAGAAGCCTGTTTCATCGCATCGGCCTCATTCCGATTACATCTCTTCGGTTACACCTCTACCACCGACGCAGATGAGCACTAGTGGATTTCCTAAACAGTTTATCAGTACTGGTGGTACTACCCTGGCTGTGACTGATTTCAGGAGAGGAGTGCTTGTCCGTAGCGATGACCAGGAGGACGAGTTGTTGTCTTCGTGTTACATCGCGGGCATGGGCCCCAAGGGACATCGCGAAAATGGTGTCTTCGCGTGTGGTTCAGGTTCTGGAGTGCTGACTTTGTGGGACAAGGGAGCCTGGGATGATCAGCAGGAACGAATCATCGTCGATGGCGACAAGAGGGGTGGTGAGAGTATTGATGCCACGGTCTTGGTCCCACAAGAGATGGAACTTGGAAAGAAAATCATTTGCGGTCTTGGTGACGGAAGCCTACGTATTGTCGATGTCGTCCGTAGAGAGGTTGACTTTACGGCCAACCTGCGCCACGATCATATGGAGAGCGTCGTATCACTAGGCTTTGATTCTACGAACCGACTTATCAGTGCCGGTGGAAAGACTGTCAAGCTTTGGGAAGAGCTTTCTGCTCTTCAAGGCGATGGTAGCGACGACGACGACGAAGAGGAGGAGGAGGAGGACAATGGCAAGCGGCCTGCGGAGAGCGACAGCGACGAAGACAGCGAGGTAGACCACATTGCAGAGATGAAGCAACGGGCGAAGCGACGCAAAGAGTCGCAAAAGTCCAAGCTTGGGAATTATGGACACCACGGTGTGATAGGGCTTGAGGGTTTGGACTGAACCCTATCTCCTGATGTACTGTGAACACTTGTTGGTCTTTATCGCAAGGGTTAGAAGAGTGTCAGTGGCTTATTGGCTTTATCGAGTATAGAAGTATTGAAGCCTGTATCTGTCAACCCAAATGATACAGGAGGACGACTCTCCCCTGGCCTTCGCCTTTTTTTCCAACTGTAAAGATCAACTACAATAACGATCTCCTTTAAAGTATGAAGACATGTGGACCTCTGAGCTCGTTACTGGCTATTTGTTATAAGGCCTCTGTGTCTCTTAATCTGACAGGTACATCCTCACATCTCCTTATTTATAGCTGTTAAGCTATGAAAGTCCTTCTGAAGTATTGCGCCAAAGATTTAGTGCACGTGGTTTAGGACAGAAATCACAAAAGTATCCTAAAAGAACGAGTTTAATGTTGACAGCCTTTCATGTTTATAAATCTGGCTATCTAGAATTTTTGAAGAAGCCCACCCTAGGAGGTGAGCATCCAACGACTCATGTACAGTTGGTAGTCTTCCGAAACGAAGCACGATCACATAGTGAAATAACCAACAAGAACCCATTCGTGTTTGAGTCGGGAGTAAGTATCGTCCCCGGTCGATGCTACACGCCCGAGGACGATACTTCATTGAGGCCCAGTGGCCTCATGTTTGACTCGGGGCCCAGTAGCCCCTTATGATGAGTCTTCTCGAAGCCCAGTGGCTTCGGAATGCAAGTGCACTTTTTCTATCCCGGTGAGGGGCAGAAGCAGATACTTCGCCGGCCATGACATGGTGCCAGAGGTTGCATCTGAACCGGTGACTAATAAAAAAAAAAAAGGACTTGAAGCAGCATCCTCCCCAGAATTCCTCTACAGCAGAGAATCCTAGAAGATTCGGCCGTTGTTCGCCGTCTTGTAGAGAAGCACCCGACGTCCTGTCGCCTTAGTAGAGAAGTGGTACAGAACTCCGTGGGGCGGGAGGGTCGGCTTCGTTCCCCGTAGCTCCTCAACGCCGATGGGGACGTTGAGGTGATTGGCGGCGTGCGTCCGTGTGAATGTCGCATAAATCATCATGATCCCGGAAACCGTGAAATCGGTACGTAGAAAAGGGGATCTGGAATGAGAAAAGGAGGTTGAAGACTCCTCGCAGATTATATGACGGTTTGTTAAAAAGAATCGTGAGTATGGAACTGTCGTATGTGACAAGCCCCTGATGGTTTTAGACGCCTGGAATATGGAGATAGCTCCAGCAGCCATCTTCAGACTTGGGCGGTTCATCGGCTCGAGCAAAGTACTCCATGACTTTCTCATCACAGGGTGCCGAAAATCGGGTAGGAGAGCTCATAGTGAGGTTGTCGTCGTAAATAATAACGGCAGGGAGTGTCTTGGCTTCGTTTGCAAGTTCCCTGGCTTCCCCTTCAGTTGCAGAATCACCGGGCCTGGCACTGGCGCCGGCGTGTAGTTCGCTTCCGCTGTAGGTAGTGGGGATGCAAACGTGAGGAATCCCTTTTCGTAGGCTAACGGCTCGAGCCAGAGTAATAGCAGAGCCACCTCCAACACTAACAACGCAGTCTCTGCCGGAAATACAGGAGGATACTGAAACGACGGCTGAGCTCAGAATTCGGCTATCGAGGTTCGGAATGATGGCCTGAATTTTGCGGGCGATATTTAATCGTGAAGGGCTTGAGATTATGAGGGGCGACGATAGATGCAATCGAGCCAGCTCAGATGGCAGTCGATGAATAGTATCGGGACCAACAACTATTCGTGGTTTAGAATGACGGTGTGTTCGTCGATGTCGAGATGATCGTGAGCGAGAGCGAGAGCGTTGGGTAGTGCCGGACGGACCCGGACCCTGATTCGGACCCGGATGCGGACCGGCGTGAGAACACGGAGGAGACAAGTTGGTGGCCGGCGGCGTCACGAGAGCGGACGCCTTGACAGTAAAAGCATTAAAAAGCTTCGCACGTATAGCGATAAGATCTGGGTCCGTGACTTTTTGTGGTGAGAGACAATGTATAGCTCTGGTGGAGCGTCGCATGAAGGGCCGACGCCGGTACTCCAGTCCGAATAGTCGTGGGAGGAAGAGCAAAGTCCAACGTGTGCGACATCAATCAAGTGCCCAAAATGACAGGAAATGGTTGAGGACGATTGTTGGAAGAGAAAATAAAAATTCGCAGGAAATTTGATGAAGGACCAAAAGAATCACAAGTCAGAAACATAGCACGGCGAGGTAAGCTAGGGCGCATCCATCCATTAGTTATGGGCAAGCAAGATTGGCGTGGCCGTGACCTGGCTGGGCTACCTGGAGACAAAGACCTTTTGTGTGAAAATCCCTTTCCGTTGCACCAAACGACGACACAGACACGGTAGCAGTAGCAGTAACAGCACGCACCTGTAGGAAGCAACCCTTTTGCTGTGCTTTTTCGCCACGCAAAAAGACGCCACGCTTGGTCGTTTTGACCACTCGCTTGCCTAGCACTGCAGAATGAGAGGACACAAGCCCAATGAAATTTGATTTGCTTTGCTGCTCTCCTTTCTCCTAATACAGTAGTAACTAACAGCGCAAAAAAAAAAAGGTCCAATGAACAGAAAATAACAGGTGTTGTTAGAGTGGCAGTGGCAACTGTCGGCTAAACTTTGTGTGTTTTTTTTGCTTTGTTGCTGGACCCTACGTGAGAGAAAGACCCTGAAAAAACGATGCTTCAAGGAGGGGCGAGGATAATGCTGTAAACCAAGATGTCGATTGTGCAACAGATGGGAATCGAATTCACCCTCAGAATGGCATTGGAGGTGGTTTTTCCGCGCCGACCCGGAGCATGACTTCCAAATGTGGGGCACGGTCGGGAGACATGATCTCATCGAGCTCGGAGCAAGTCCGCCAATGAGGAGCCCAATTTTGATCATCCCTTTGTTTCTGTGGCGAAGGGATTCATGGCCAACGTCGAAAAAACGCATCTCTTTCTGACATGAAATCCCCATTCATGAGTTGATCTCAAGTACATAAGATATTTGATCGTTAAAAGCTCACGAATTCACTATTAGTCACTTTCTCCACGCCACCATCCAGGGTGGACTAATTGAGCTGTGAGGACCGAGAGTTAAGCTCTGCTCATTCTGATAGGCACAAACAGGCTCACTCCCTGCCAGTGATCTCTGAGAGCAAGCCCAAGGAGTATTCCTTCTGGCAGCTAATCTTAGTGATCAGGAGGCATGTAGGTCCCAAAACGTGCTTCGAAACAGCACTTCTTCATGCCTTGAACATACTTGCTCTCCGGCTACATGGCTAGCTGCGTTTGTTTCGGTTCAATAAAGCAACTGGTTCTGCTTGGCCCTGGGTCTGCCAAGCACAGACAACTGGGGAATACTAGACTAAAAAATTGACTTTACCCCAGATATTGTGGTCCGTGATGCCGATGAATCTCCACCATTGATACCATTGCGGAACCATCGTGAATCGTTCTGTCCCTTGATCCTAGACGCATTGTTTCCGAAGTAGTACTAGTATATACCTTGACGCCTTCAGAAGACCCAGGAAACAGAGCATTTCAGGCTCTTTTACTGTACTGTCTTGGACCGACTTTTTAGCACCCTGACCGCTGGATACAGGAGAGGCGAAATATCAAGTCGGTTCATACCACGCACCAACGAGTCTATGAGTATACCTGGATCAGGCTCAAATGTCATTTGCATTGCATACATTATGATCAGAATAGTTTCAATTGAAACTTTTATGAATCATTTCCCTAGATACTTCGTTAAGCTCATATATATCATAAGCAAGCTCCGACTTATTCGCTCTGCTTGCGATTTTGGTGTATAGGGTATGTTCTACTTACGCATTAGTGTAGCAGATAAATTGGCCGCTAGGAGCATAAGAGACGAAATAAATAGGTCAGTTTATGCTACTTACGTCAGACCTTTTAGGCTGTTTATTTTTGTATCCTAAATCTTACAGGCTAACTTTTCTGAAACCCAGTAGTTACGTTAGGTCACTGAGAGTATTCATCATCTTCTCTGCATAATCAAATCAAAGCAAATCAAATCAAATTAGCGTCATACCATAAAGGCCGCTCTTTATAGGAAAATAGTAATACAAGTGGGAGAATGTAGTTACGTTTTGTAACACCGTCGTCGATGTGGATAGGCGGGCAGGCAACGGCAGTTCCCACTTCCCAGTGCCTCCCACTCTTAGCTCATGCCATGGTACTTGCCCTTGTTACTCTTTTCCTTCCTCATCATCTTCACAATCGTATTATTCTTCACTCATCCCAAGCACTTGGTTGCTTTTACTACAATTGATGACTTCACCTTTCTTTCCATACCTGGGGACCTATGCATCATCTATCTTGCAACTCTGATAACAACCGTTACGGGCGACACCGTGCGATCTCGAGCACCTCTCTCTGTCAAGTAACTTCATCGTCAAAAGCTGCCGCGACTGCGCAGTCGC
>JAAVUI010000989.1:0-21635 GCA_014899075.1 Fusarium goolgardi
AGGTGGGACGCGAGACAGGTGTGACATTGAATAAGGGATGGCTTTTTTGTGTGAGGCATATATAGCTAGTTAGGTAGTCGATAATGTTAGTAGTTTGGAATACGATTAGATCGTTGTCCTGACCTTTTCGGTATTACCGTTGTGATATGGCATGGCAGAGGACTCTTGTGCTTGAAAGGTGTTCTGTCCGGGGCAAGGTGTCTCATGAGAAACGTTGCGAGTTATGCTGTGAAGCCACTCGTGAAGTACGATGCCGCTTCACGACAGTGTTGTACTTCGGCAGGCCAGCCCAGTCTTGTGCTCCGATCGACATCGGTGACTACATATGATTCAGATCGTGGGACGTCGGCGTTGAAACGGTCCCAGTCAAATCCCAGGCTAGTTTTGGTGATGGATTTTTTTGCCGTGTGAGTTTACTTCATAGACTACAACTACAGTTTTACTAAAAGACATTGTGAAAGTGGCCTCAGCATTGAAAAGGCTCTGGAAGCAAATAAACATTCACTATTTAGTTTGATAACTAATGGAAATTAGAAGAATGCATTTCAGTGACAGCTAATGAGAGGCATGCTGAGCAGGCGAGATACGTGGTGCAAGTGGACATGTCAATTTGAATGAAACATGAAAAGTCGGGATCAGGCGGAGGGTGCAAGGATGTACAAAGTCAAGTGCGGTATGTTGGGGGAGTCGAGCCTGTGTTCTCGACGGTGTTTCCCATTCCATTTGAGGCACTGAGTTATGCATTGGAGGAGGATATTAATGAGATATGTATGTAGTTTCGTTGGCAAATGCATAGAAATTAGAGGTCTAGGCTGCTAGGGATGGTGGTAAAGTATGTTACAGTGCTGGGTATGGTAGCATGTCTGCCGGACGGAGATGGGGCCGAGATATGCCGGAAGCTTGGTCAAGAAGACTTAAACTAAAGAGCAGGGGGGCCATGATATCAGCTATGGAAGTACTGGACTAAGTCACGTATTGGGATACGTGCCGAGTATATCCACGGAGCGTCCGATATACGCAGGGATAAACGACCTGTGTCCAAAAAATTCACGATAGACAGGGCCAGAACTATACGGGTGGATCGTGACGAGAAGAATACACGAACGAACAAACACACGGACGGCTCTTAGTTTGAACGAGCGAGGGTAAAGGAAGTGGAAAGAAGAAAAGAACGGAAGTGAGCATCTGACTGGACGAAAGCTCAGATCACCGTGAGATACGTCTGGCCTCAATCTACAGGGCCCGAGGTGATAGAGAACTACTACTAGTTGACCAAGCAGATGGGAACCTAAACCTGGTCTCCCCCCCTCGGTTAGTCTGGGGGAACTAGATGAGTTGTCAAAGTGTAAAGGAAAAGAAAGGTCTGATCTTTTCCTTAAGAAACTTGATTGTGCAAGATTAGCACCTGCGTATTACGATGCAAAGAAAGTGGCAGGTGACAGACAGATATCTCGCCATTGTTAGGGATCCAGTGGTTTCTGAATCTTTAGCTTTTACTAAACCCCCTGTACTGCCTGGATTTACGTTTCATCCTTTTTTTTCCTGTTTACTTTTACAGGGTTGATAGTGATCCCAACAAGGCATAATCCTTCACCAATGTCCATATCAGGAACCATTTAAAGCCCTTGCGTCAGGAATGTGAATTGTGAGTGTGCGGAGAAAAGAACAAAGTCCTGACATGGCCTGGTCTGGTCTGGCCTGGCCTGAACCGACCCTGGCCCTTGACTCTTGGGAGGGAAGTCAGGAAGTGTGTACTGGGATGCTGGAGCGAATAGCTTCGTGGAGCGTGTTCGATGTGGATACTAGTTTAATTGAAGATGGAGCACGAGACTTGATCAGCTTCTTTTTAAAGAATTCAGTGAAAGAGGGAAAAAAGGTCGGACCAGGATTGTTTTGGGAATGAATGTGGTTCTTGATTCTGACAGCGGTCATGATGTCACCCCATACCCATAGCCATACGGAGTATTGTATGAAAGCCAGTCTCACTTAGTGAGCTACTACTAGGCTACAGTAAAAGAAATGGATTCCATTCAGGGGATTGATTCAAGCCTGACACATCCTAAAAAGTTAGGTTTGGGTCTCTTTTTACGAGGCGACGGATATAATCCGAGAGAAGGGAGAGGAACAAAAGAGCGGTCAAAGTGATTGTAATTTGATTAATCAAGTCAGTCAATCAATCCAACCAGCAATTGATTGATTGATACTGTAATGATGATGCTTGAATCAGATCACCCGTGTCAGATCAGCTGTAAACGGTCGCATATAGGGTTACATAGTTTACCATTCCTCGTGGTGATAAAGTCGAAAGAGGTTGGAGGAGAGTTTGTTAGGTTACTACCCAAAGAGGCAATGGGTAAATAGTGTAGTCAACTTTAGCAGTTGACAGCGCGTGAGGGGAAACGCGTCGTAAGCCCGGAAATATTGAGGATACGAGACAAGACGAGATGGAAGAGGAGGAGGAGGGGGAATCCAATCCAATCCAACCTTTTTGTGGCTTTATCATGATGACGCCTCAATGGATACAGTATGTATACCATGGCACAGTGCAGTATTATACCCCGCTGATTCTAATCTTGACATGGGAAATGGAAATATCCAGGTTTATCCTTCTTGGCTTTGCCGTGTTACCCCTCCTCTGAGCCGAGTGCTGCGCCATATTTTGCTAGTTCTTCCACTGTATCCGTAAATGGACAGTACCTAACATGGAGCTGCAAGGCAAGAGACTCGAAATCCTTTGACAGCTGAAACTCGAAAGATCTATCCCAAGTATGGAGCAGGGATCACCAACTACTGGCAGCTCTAGGCTGGAACTGTGCTAGGTCACCCACCGTAACAAATCTTGGTTGCACTTGAGGCGGATTCTTGGATTTGTGAGGTTCGGCTATCGACTTTTTTGTTTTCTTTCTGTTCGAAAGGACCCTGTTCATTCCAGTCCTCTTTTTTTTTCCTGGAGTAAAAGTTTAGAATTGGCTTTATAGGAGCACATCTATTTAGATCAACACAACAATGTCCTTATAACGATATACTTAGCAACTGTTCAATCTTGAAAGTCGATTCTACCAAGTATAATAGAAATGCCAAATGTTTAAATCTACAGTGGATTCCGGTATCCGATGACCAGACATTTACCGCTGATCTCTGACTGAATGTCTTGAACCCCCGAGGTCCCCGAAATTGTCAAGACGGTAAAGTAAGACAGGGAAACTCAAAGGGAGAAAGAGGGGTTCCCTTGTTCGTATCACGACATCGGATCGGATAGGATGGGATGGGATGGGATATGGTTTAGATTGGCACATGGCTTTCTTGCTTTTTCTCTTCAGCCTCGATTGAGTCAGTCTAGGAAAGTCAATCAGCCCAAAAGCCAATACCGATTGATGGTAAACTTGAGAGCTAGAGAGGCTATTTCCTTTACATGCAAGGGAGGCTAATTAGCATGTGGTAATCGGTCCTCTTTTGTTAAGCCCCAATAATAATCACGGTCCGATCATTTATGAGATATCTATTGTTGTCGTTTATTTTAATAAAGAACCGACAATAACGAGCATTGGATGACGATATAGTACATTGAAATTGGAATGAAGTAGTGCGGGGAATAGGAAGGTAGTAAGATACTGCGAACCCGACTGCAGCTCTCTCAAGGTGCATGTTATTATGCAGTACTCATGCGTGCTGTGCAGTTCAGTAAGAACCTTTTCAGGCACATACATAATACTAATGAAATCAAATCGGAGATGGATGCACTTTACTTTTCTTCTTCTCATGCAACCTTTGAACCCTTCAAGGTTGACTGATTGTGATTGGCTCTTGTCAACTGCAATCCAAACAAAAGATAGGCACGCGTCGTTGTCAGCCAAAAGACATGTCCAGATCAACTTGAAGTCGATCAGTAGATCATAGTCCACACTCTTTCTTTGGTTTGAAAACAAAAAGAGAACAAGAAGAACCTTGCGCATTGACCCTGTCCTGGTCTGGCCTCGATCCTCGATCGGTTCATCGTTTGTATTTTTCTTTCTTTTTGTCCTTTTCGACGGCCGTTTTACCAAAGAGGATGACGCCTCAAGTCAAGCCCATCCCAGTCCGAGTGTCTAAAACGGTTCTTTCTTGGGACTTGAACTGCCTTGATTTTGCCAAGCAAGCATTCCAGCCTGACCAATCATTATTTAAGGAACCCTGTCCAGAACAATGGGCTCGAGCGGGTGGAGGATTATGCTCCGTGATCTTCTCCCGTTACGGAGTATATTCTACCGATATGGATGGATACCCTGGTGGAAGTTTATGCCTGTAGGGTACTGCACAGTACAGAAGCGAGAAATGTGGGAGGGGAAAGACAAGACATACCTATCTACAAGGTGAGGGATATTGTCGACAAGAAAGGTCACGTTAGGAAGACAAAGAGAGAGAGAAAAAAAAAAAAGAGGCGTCCTGAATTGATGAAGAAATTATGTTTGTAAGTATGGATGCATCTGTAGCTTTCGGCATCTCTAGCATTAGATCATGGTTACTATCGAACGTGGCTGGCTGCTGTTCTGATTGAAGTATAGTATGGACAAGGTTGGCGTTCTCGTTTATCTGAAATGCTTTTTTTCCTTACTCTACCTCTCTGACTTAGTACTTTTCTTTGATGGGCTGCCAAGTGCCAGCTGTCAAACGTCAATCTTTGTGATATTTGACAAAAGAAAAAATGAACGTAAAAATCATGATGGGTAAAAGTGTGAAACAAGTCAGATCCTCTACCCGCGATACCGTATGAGTTCACTTCGAATTGTACAGTACAGTACATGCACCCATGTCTGGTCCATCTCGTGTATCCGTACGTACAGACTTTCGCATCCAAGGTAGGATCGGCACCAAAGCACAATCCCAGTGTCTGATCCGGAAGCAGGAGCATCAGCATCAGCATTAGCACAAGCACAGCATATTCGCATCGCATCGCTTCTTGACCTCAAATTGTCTCGCATCGCTTCACCTTGGAAGCACCACTTTTTCAAAATGACGCTACTGCGCGGTTATAATGGTCAAGTAGCGACAATCCGGAGCAAGGGAGGGCCAGTCTGTAGTGTATGTACTGTACTATTACAGCAGGTAGGGACATTGTTAGAGCAAAGATCGAGATCTGCTGATGCCATATCTCCACTGCCCCTACATGCATACACACGTATTATCATGTTTCATACACTGACTACTGTATGCAGCCCATTAAGGCGCCATCCCATCTGGTTATCAATTTAATAGCGAGGTGCCAAAATCTGGCCCAAGCACACAAAGAGACCGTGAATACCTGGCATAGCATGATCAGCAACAGGGCCGGTCAGGCTGAACAAGTGGTCGCATAAATTCATTTAACGACGAGCTATTTCATCCAGCTCAACATATGACATCTTCTTTCCAAGGACTGGCTGGACGGGACTGGACTGGACTGGACTGGACTGGACTGGACTGGACTGGACTGGATTGGATTGGATTGGATTGAACTGCAATGCACTGGACGGCCCATTGCATGGCCTCTTTTCGCCTCCCCTCAAACAAGACGGGTGAATGTCTCATCATGAAGCCGAGTTATGTGTTTTGGCTGACTTGACTCGATGGCAGAGAGAACCGAAGCTTTTGTCTCTTTCACTCTCTAGACTCTCTGTCTCTCTGTCTCTTTTCTTTCAGCATCCAATCCCCCCCGCATCAATCCAGCCCAGTTTCATTCGTATCTCTAAATCTCTTTGATACTGTCAACCAATCAACGTTTCTGATTGAACGCGCGCGTCGACCACCGAGGACGAGGGCGCTTCGCTTCGCTCCGCTTCGTTTGAAGTGGTGGTGGAGGTGATGCGATTGCAAATCGATATCCTGTCTCCATCCATTCAATTCACCTTTTTTGGTCTCTTCCGCCATGTCTGATAGCGTTACAATACAGTACGGTCCGCTACAGTTCTGTACGGTACTGTACAGCAGGTGAGACCCTTGTAGATTCTTTTACGGGTCCCACGCCCCTAGTATTTCCTTCGACCCACACCTCAACTGCTGAGTTGATGCTCACCTCGAGTTGCAAGGTCCATCTTGGGCCTCCCTTTGGTCGGCTCAGGCTTTCTTTCACATCAATCAATCGCCCATTCCCGAAACAAGCAGCTGTACGCCCTCGCTTTACGCTGCACACGCCCTTCCCATCTGATTATCGTGCTGTACAGTATAGTATCCTGTCCTATCGTTGTGCATCTCGACATCTTCTCGTTCTGTTTCCCCTCCCTCCTCTCCATCGTCGTGCTCTCGTCCTCTTCCTCTTTCTTTTCTTTTATTTTCTGTCTTTATTTCTCTTCCATATCATCACCAGATTTCTTTGACCATCATCCGAGATTTGAGGCTCAGACCTTGAATAAACTAGACTCTAAAACCTTTCTCAATGACATTAGTCTCGTCTCGCTTTGCCCGTTGCCTGATTTGATTGCACTCAACTCAATCTTATACTACCAAGGCAAAAGAGAGACAGTGCTCACGCAGCGTCCCCTCTTTGGCTGTTCCTCGGCGCGTCGTGTCAGCCTGGGCGCCCTCCGTCCAATCCCTGACGCTGGACCGTCCTGTTCTCATCATCCTCCCTGCGCCCAGTTCTTGAGTCTCCACTAATAGGCCACACACACACTGCGGCCAGACGCTACGCTACAGTACAGTGCCGTGTTCTGCAATCCCAGGACGCCTCCGCCCGCCAGCTGCTGCCAGCTGCCAGCTAAACCCCCCCCAAACCCAAGGGCCTTTTCTTTCCCGGCCTGCTCTGCCCTGCTCTGTTCGCCCGGTGTGGTCTGGTTTGCGTCTAGGTACCAAACTCACCTCACCTTGCTTGGCTGCATCATTCAATCATCTCTCTGCTCTCGTCTCCTCAACTTCCTCTTACTCTCACCCTCGCACTCTTAGACTTCTACATACTCTTCCGCTTTCTTTTTACGAACGCTTTTATTCTATTGCTTATTCCTTTCTCTCTTCTCTTTCGATTAATCGACATCTGTTTTCGCCTAATCATTAGAGTAAAAGTAATAACCCATCTCACTGTACGCATTCTATCGCAGTCCGACTCGGCCCTTGTTTGATTCACCACTTGCGCTTGCTGCATCGGCTCTCTCTCTCACTCACATACACACACTCGCCTCTTTACTGTACATCGCCTTGGCCAGCTTCGCAAGATTTGGCATATATTCTGACGCTGCTCTTGCTCTGTTCATAATATCCTGTCGACGCGACTTGGACATATACTCCTCGACCGCCTAAACTCGCTTCTATATTCGGACCACTTCTCAGAGACCGTGAACCGTGAACCCCAGATAACTACACCAAAACCAACACCGGCTGCTCGTCCTATTGAGCGCCTAGACCAACTCACGACAGCCCTGTCCAGGCAGGCCCCACTTCCTACTCTCGCTGCTACCTTGAACTTCACGGTCCGTCCATCGTATCCTTGTGAGTAACTAAAGTCCTTTCCTTCCCTTCCCTTGTCTTTTCTTCCCTTACCGTCTTGTCTCGTCATGCACTCTTGTCCCATTAGTCTCTGCCGGTGTCCACTCATTTATTCCCACCTTCGCCGTTATCTTACCGTCATCCCCTTCCACTTCCCGTCCCCGGTATCAACTTACCTTACTAACCTCATTAAAAGTCCCACGTTTGGTTCGACCTTTTTTTGCTCCATCTCACCGCGCGACTGTACCCATATTGAGCTTTTTGCTCTTACCATCATGGGCAAACACACGCGTTTTCCCAGTTCCTCTGGGCCGCTGCAAATATACCAAGACGAGAATGCCACGCCCATGACTAGTCACGCTCCTATGCCATCAGTCTCGAAGCAAGCCCGAAGGCCCCTGACTAGCTCAACCTCAAACCTCGTCTTCAACCCACCCACCGCCTCCCACAATGTGCACTCACCCTACAAGCAGAGACCTGCCTCTGCGTCGCAAATACCTTTGACAACATCCCAAGGCAACAAATTGAACATGGTCCCCATGGCGCCTCCATCAAGACGAGGTCACTCCACGGATTCCCTGCAAAAGAAGCCTTACCTCTCGAATTTTAAGACGGGTCCTCAAAAGCACGTCCTCAACATGGGCTGGGACTTTGGCAAAGAGAATGTCCACCCACAAATTTTCCCAACACCTCCTGCCATTGACATGTCAGTCGAGAATTACTACCAAAAGCCAAACGGAAAGCGCGCCCTCATGGAGGCTGCTCCTATCAGAGAATCTAGATCTATCAAAAAGACAAAATCCGAGCCAATGACTGCGACAGTGGAAACCGCGACAGACGCGACCGTCCTTCCTCCCCACGACTCATTCCCTCCTATCGTCGATGACGGTAGCAAGCCTGCCCTTAGTTACGCCGACTTGATCGCCATGGCCATCTTCCGATCTCCCAATCGAAAGCTTACGCTCTCTCAGATTTACAATTGGATCAGCGACAACTACTCCTTCTACAGCCCTACCGACGCCGGTTGGCAAAACAGCATTCGACACAATCTAAGTCTGCAAAAGGCCTTCATGAAAGTCGAGAGACCCAAGGACGACCCTGGCAAAGGCCACTACTGGGTCATCAAGCCCGGCTACGAAGCGCAATACCTGAACAAGAAGCCCACTCGCAAATCCGCCTCTGGCTCAGACAGCCTTCACGTTATATCAACTCGCCTCGAGCCCTCTCGCCCGGCTTCTGCACCGACTCAGGAGCCCACGCTTCCTCCCCCGGTTCCCGTTAGCCAGTCCGCTCTACCACCCCTTCCCACGTCTCAGGCCACCATGTCGATGTCTGTAGATCTTTCATCCGATGCTACGATTCCTGTCTCTGATAACATTGGTCCTGAAGATGTCGCGGACAAGACTGACCTCGACGTTTCTCTCGAATCGTATCTCTACTCACCACTTCCTGCCGCCATGCATTCGTCACCGCCTGTCTCCCGACATGTGGATCATCGGAGCAACACGCCCCCTCCGGCTGCCCGAAACCCGGCCTCGTCTGTTTCACGATCCCACAAGCGCAAATTTGCATCTATGGACGACAGTGGATACATCTCTTCTCTCGAATCATCAGTCATTAGGCCCAGCCAGAAGTTCATGCTTACGTCGGAGGCTGACCGCCCACGAAACAAGTCAAGGGGTCGTGCCGAGGAAGAGATTGCCCGTCTTCGAAACTCTTCGCCTTTTAGCCCAAGCAAGACGCGCTATCACTCCGTCATGCCTCCTGTCTCTTCATCTCCTCTCCGACCAGCCTACGAGAAGCAAATGCTGCCGCCAATTACGCCTATGGTCAAACTAAACCCTCCGCCCCGGCCTCCTCCATCAGCGTCTCCCAACACAAATCTCCGGCTCCATCGTGACAGAATGCGAAACTTGCTCCAGTCGCCTGAGCGCAAGGTTGGGGGTAATTCTGAATTCACACCTTACAGCCCTGCTTTCGATCTGGGTACAGATGTCTACCAATCAGTTTTCGGCGCCTCTATTCTGAGCGACGCGGACTTCACCATTAGTCAAGATCTCGCTGGATTTGACGGCCTTGATGATGCCACCTTTGCAGCCATGAGCTCAGTTGATGCTGGATCTCCCATCAAGCGCACTACCAAACGCGCTCGACTAGATCGTACCGTGTCTGCATCGGTCCTGGGCGATATCACCAACTCGGCGACCAAGAAGCCTATTGCTTCTGCGCCTCTTCTGAGACCCCCGGAGCAGTCTCTCCAGTTCGATACGCCAAGCAAGGCGTTTGAAGGCCTGAGCTCTCCCAGCAAGATGTTCCAAGAATCACCTATCCGGAACAATCAGTCTCCCTCCAAGTTCGCCAATTTCTTGAACGTCAACTTGGACAGCAGCGACTGGGCATCATCAGCTCTCCTGGGTCAACTGGAATTTGTACCTCCTAGCCCTGGTGTCTCAACGGATGTATCTAGTTTCGACATATTCAAGGGTTTTGACAAGATCGGATCGACTTCACAGGCAAACAAGAACAACACTTCAAGGAGCAACAAGCCCGGATTACCCCGAAGTTTTTCAACACAATTTTAAGGCGAAGACAACTTTATAAAAACGAACGTGGCAAGACGACGAAATAAGCATGATTATGCATGACATTCACGATTTGACGAAAGAAGACAACACGAGCAATTTCTTGGAAGGTGGCCTGGTCTACACTCAACCATGACTCGGAGATATTGGGTTGTGTCCGGTATGGACTAGAACAGCGAGACTTGGCTTAGGCCAGGTACTCGGATTGGCTTCACAGCTAGCAGTTGATGAAAATAATGACTTAAGAGCGCGCTGGGTTTGCTCTCAAGGCTTGGGTTGCGGAACAGGCATTTTTTTGGAATTTGTGTTTGAGTGCGTTGACGGTTTATGGCTCTGGTTTTACTATTTGACATTACATTATGTAGCCCTGCGCGGTGTTGGATGGTTCTCTGGGTGGAATGATGGTAAGAATTGCGTGCACCTTGCATGTTTGCGCGTTTTTGGTACATGTTTCTTTTTTGGGAAAGCTCAACTTGAGAACGGACAGGCATGGTCAGAACATTTGACCACGCACGATAGCCACTATCATACATTGACACAATATTAGTATTTAACGTTGCCACCTTGACGCAAGTCTCTCATCACTTCTGTTGTGTGTATCTCATGTCTGGTCTACGAACCAAACGATTTGCTTTCGAGAGTCTATGCTGGTGATTCTGCCGTGTCTTGCTCTAGCGCGTCATGCGAGGCTGAAACTTTGGGTGCGGCCGTTGCGATCAACGACACCAGCATGGTGTTTCCAGCCAGAGAACCGACCGGTGACTGGTTTCGATAAACGGGTATCAATCGTGATAAAAGTCTAAACGCTGATTCTAAACTCCATAAACGCCTCGGGTCTATATATCCGCTGGTCCATAACTCAACTGGTCGAGACTCTTGACACGAGTCTGTCGTTCTTTAATCGCTACAGCGCGAACACGACTCAGGCCACCTAGCCGTTGCTAAATTTGATATCAAAGAGCACCCTGGTCCAATTCTCAGTCCAACGCCCAGCTATTCAATAGGGTCTTCAATATATTCGCATTCGCGTTGCCCAGCCTGTTGCTTCCTTCTGGTCGAGGTTAATCTTGTATGGGAACGGGTTCGTTCCTTGGGTGGTGATGGGTGGTATGTGATCCTTATGGGTGTTTGCGAACGTAACAATCTTCATCGCTGTCGTTAGAAGGGTTTGTTCCATTGCGCGTCGGACTTTGGCTCGCTCTATCTGGTTATTAGTGATATCCTGACGAGTCAACGATGGATTCAGAAGCGTACCGCTTTCTGTTCTGGGCTCGGCGACAGTTACTTTGATCGTCCAGCATTCCCAGCAAACCTCTTCATCCCCACGAGATAACCAGGCCTTACGCCGGCGCTTCTCGAAGAACTGCACAACCAACTGCCCGCGCCCTCCGGCCGCGCTTCCTCCAGAAGCATTATTTGTTCCGCCAGACGAGCGCTGAGTGTCTATCTGACGCTCAAATGCCGCGACTCGCTGCTCTATCATGGTCTCGAGCTCATCATCATCCACATAGGGGAGGGTGAGGTCCAGAACTTCACGAGTTTGAGGAACTAGAGAAGGAAAGAATCTGTGAAAGAATATTGTATGAAGTATGCCTATAACAGATATGTTAGACTGAGTTCACCATGATAAATCCGTCTTGTTGCGCAAGGTGTTGAAGCTGCCACGAGGATAGCGGGGTGCTTTGTCTAGGGTAGGATGATGATCAGGAGACAAAAACCAACCTTTAACAACGTCGCGAACGGAGCGCGGATCAGTAAATACATCAAGGATAAACTCTGGTGGTTCCTGTTGATCCATGTTGTTTGAGCTGTCGTGTACTTGATTATGCGCTACGAGCATGATTGGTGTAGATGAAAGGAGTTGAAATGGGAGAGAGTGAGTTGGATATCGCAGCGCACATATTGGACGAGTAATGTTAGATAATAGCCTCCTAAACAACGTCACTGAACCACATGGGAGGGGCATGGGATCGCATCCGTCTCCACTCTCCACTTACCCCGTGCTTTATCTTTTCTGCACAGCCACAGAAGCCACAAGCCGCCTCCACATCGGTCGTGTCTGCCGAAGCCTACCACCGAACACGGGGCATGCCAATCCCATCTTACATTTGATCAAGCCTCCAGATTTGGGGCCGAGGCTCATATTGTGATTGATTGATTGATTGATTGATAGATAGACTGTGCATGGTATCATCCCGAACCTTTTTTTCCCTCCCCTACTCCTTTATTTTACTAGTACTCCAATCCAACAAACTCAACGACCTTGTTACCGTCCACATGTCCACGTAGCACCCCTTTCCTCGGCGAACCTCGATACACGTTATATAGCCACAGCTACAAGAGCAATTGATCCATCGGATCATCATCATCACTACCTCGTCGCAAATCCTCCACCACTTCCGTCCGTATCATGCTCACATCCGCTCGGCGCTGGCTGCGCAATAACCGGACACCCATCGCTGTTGGTGTGGGCGTCATCGGTGCTGGCTATGTCGCAACTCAATATGTTATCGGCAAGCTCAACGATGCTCGTGAGCGCATGAGCAGCGATCGTATTGCCAAGGAGAAGTAAGCTTTATCTTACTTGACAAGAGCCAGAGCCATTATTTACTGATATTTTCTCACAGCTTGCGACGTCGCTTCGAACAGAACCAAGAGGACTGTACATTCACCGTCCTGGCTCTCCTGCCTTCCGCAACGACTGCCATTATCGAGGCCATGAACACGGAACAGATCACATTGGAGATTCAGCAGATGAAGGCCACCAAGGCCATAAAGAACGGCGGTAACGAATCTGCCGCACCACCAAGCCTCGCCGACACAACATTGACAGAAGAGGACGGGAAGAGCATGGCAGGCCAGAGCGAGAGCGGTGTGCACCCCAGTCAGATCCCCACGTCCTCATCATTCAACGCTGGCGGCGAGGCGAATAGAGAGGCTCCGAAGCCACGCAAGACGAAACGACAACTATGGGACGATGTGACTATTAGTGGTGAGTAAGACTCTTGTCTGCTTCGATTTACGGACAACTGACATGTCAAACAGCCGTGACGCGATCGTTCACTTTGATATATACTCTTGCATTGTTGACAATGTTGACTCGAGTGCAACTCAACCTATTGGGTCGACGAAGCTACTTATCGAGTGTGGTGGCCCTCGCAACAGGCGGCCAGCACGGCACCATCAGCCTTGAGAACAACGATGACGACAACACAGAACAGGCATACGGCAGCGACTTTGACATAAACCGCAAATACTTGACTTTCAGCTGGTGGCTTCTCAACAAGGGCTGGAAGGATCTCATGCATCGAGTTGAGAGTGCCGTGCGCACCGTCTTTGGTAGCCTTAGCCCAAGAGACCTCCTGAGCTTCGAGAGGTTCTCTGAGCTGACAATGGAGGTTAGAAAGCTTGTCGAGGGCTCCACGAACGAGGAGCGCCAAAAGTCTGACTGGCTCAACTTTCTGCTTCCGCTCAGGGATATGGAGGATGAGGTGATCAAAGAATCGGGCATCCTTGACGAAACCGCTAACCACGACCCCGAACACTCGCCAGCTGCGTCGCAGGCAATCCTGAGACGTCTTCTTGACGAGACTGCGGATCTCATCGAATCACCCAGCTTCACACATGTTCTCACTTTGCTCCTTGACGCTGGTTTCTCGTATCTGACCGACAACAAGCTCGCCACAGCCGCATTCGAGCTCCCAGCCTCGGATGGTATGGTGACTCCCGAGCTTAAGGATCAGCAGCGCTCCAAGGTGATTTTGCTGCCCAAGATCATGTCAGTGTTGACGCGCCAAGCTCACGTCATTGGTGACGGAATGCCAAATGAGTATCTTCAGAAGATGGAAGCTGTCCGCGATCTCGAGGCTTTTGCTGCTGTTGTGTATTCAAGCAACTGGGAACAAGAGATCCGCACAGATGATGATCTTATGGCCAGCGCCGTCGATCTTGGTGCTCCGCAAATCAGTGAAACAACAACGCAGCCACAGACTCAAACTCAAGCCCAGACACAAGGCGAATCAAGCATGGTTGTGGTCGATTCGCATGGGGGTTTCGAGAGCGCATGGGGACGAGCAGTGGATAACAAATCGTAAGGCGTATTTTGGTTGTGCAGCTACATAACGCATAGGGGAGTCATGGCAGGGCTATCATGGTGATTCAAATGCATCCCAATATTATGCTCATCATTGATATCCATACCCTTACAATTCCCGACATAAAACACACATCGTATGCTATTTAGAGGCGGCGGGTATTTGTTTAGTCTAGTCGAGTTCGAGGGATGTGATTAACGCATCGGTTCGTGTAACATTTATGCCGGAATTGGCGTTGGGTATAGTCTCTTCTCTTTCTGCTTCCGTACGCCTACTCTGCCGACGCCGTGAGGTGTGGTTTGCTCATTGTGATGCGAACCGATAACACCATGCAGACTGACCCCCTCTGCTTGACGCCAGGAAACATGGTCATGTTATCCTTGGATCCAATCCTTCTCCTCGTCCTGGGGGATGGCGTCGAAGAACAGTGGTCTTGAACACGTATATGGGCGTTCTCCAGACCATAGTATCCTTTCTGAGGCAGACGGCATCTCCCGAACTGCCCGATTGTTGGCTTTGGAGCCGGTAAAAGCATTGCTTTTAGCTATGATCTGATCATGTGTTCTCTTCACATTAAGCCCCTGATGAACTGATCAAGGCCGAGTTCAAAGAGCTCGTTCTTGACACCTTCACCATTCTTGTGCTCTACTGGCGCCAAAGGGTTTTTGACAACTAAATACAGTGATTAGTTCGATTCCAGATAACGGGATAGATTGTTATAAATACCATATTCAACCCATAGGTTGATATATATTTGGTGTAGTACATTGCGCATGCTCAACGTAGCTGTGTCGGTCAAGATAACGAATCTCAGGTTCGCAGGTGTCTCGTAAAAGTGAAGCTTGTACTGGGCAGTTCGGTAGCTGATGAATGCGTCGTCGTCACCACCGAGCTTGCGAACCATATTGCGCAGGGAGAAGACGGTTCCGAAGAGGAGTTTTGCATCGTCGGAGGATGTCGTGGGTGCGGCGGTTTCGGAGCCTGCAGACGATGGTAGCCATGACTTGGAGTAGACGCACTCGGCTGTGAAGAGAGCGAGTTGTTAGCTGGGAGACCTATTAAGATTGGGCGAGAGTGTTGTTTACTGTGTCGGTCGAAGATGTGGAATGAGTAGACAACCATGATGGCGGCTCAAGGGGGGTTCGAGGTCAACGTGTAGGTTGTTGAATAGCAATGAGACTGATGCCTGGCGCAGAAGAAACGGAGAGAAAGAAATGGAGTTTCTGCAGTTGTCTGGATTGTTATGCGCCGGATCGAGTTGTAAATCGGTTTCAGTCAAGCAGCATCGAGGTGGATGGAATGCGATGCGATGCGGTGGTAGGTTGCTTGGTAGAGAGTACATGTAGTTACAGTACAGGCAAGACAAGCCCATGATGGGCTATCGCCCACTGAGGCTCAAGTCGCTGTGGCTGGTCTAGCCGAGCCCATTGGAAGTGAAAGCTTTGGCGGGGCAGCCACTGACACGAACCTGGAAGCTCGGTACTTTCAGCTGGAACTCTAGGTCGTCCAGTCCCCTTCCCCATCTTTAGCGCATCATAGCCTCAGGGCTGACTGACTGTAAGCGGGCAGCCAAGACTCACAGCTGGAGACAGAGCAGAGGCTTAGATTCCTTCCTTCTTTCCATCGTCGTGATAACATGTACAGACCACAGATAACGATACAATATCGCTGTGTCAGCCTCATTGTCTAGGTATCCTTAATCAACGACATTCTTCCCCTTCCTCAGCAGGATTCCCAACGTAAAATTCAAAAACAAATTCACAAAGCATCGATTGCGGGGCAATTCGATCTAACCTGTCAATCCAATCCAGTCCAATCGCATCGCATCGCATCGCATCGCAACTACTGAACCAGGTAGTCAGTCTATCCAGTACCCAATCTTGCTCGCCTTGGGCGATATCGCAGTATCATTCAGCATGGACACGCCTGAGCCAGCGGCACATCCAGAGATGAGGCCTTCGTTCACTTTCCCTTCGCCTCAAGTTAGAGTTGACCAACATGACGATGCCTCTGATAACAAGCCTCCGCCGCCCCTCACTCATCACCTGCAAGTCAACCTAAAGGCAGAATCTGAATGCGCTCAGCTGACAATGCGACCGATAACAGATCAGAACCAACAGAGGTTCTCCATTTCTCAAGCCCTCTTAGACATCACAAGCGAACCCCAAGCGCTCATCGACAAGTCAAGGTGTGAAGCCAATGGCGATACCTCAAGTAGACCTTGCGTAGCTGACCAGGACCATTAGGAAACTCTTGATGCGCAAACCCAGTTTGGGGATGAAGATGCTGACGGCGTCTCTCACCATCGAGTAAATCAGTACACAATCTTGGAGGAAATCGGGAGGGGCTCCTACGGCGCAGTTCATCTTGCCAAAGACCAATTCGGTCAGGAATATGTGAGCATGAAACCTTGTGCACCCCAGACATTATCTCTTGGCTTACACAACTTCAGGCCGTCAAAGAGTTCTCCAAAGCCCGCCTTCGAAAGCGTCTTCAGTCGACCATCCTCCGACAAGGTCCTCGAGGTCCGAGGCGCATGGGTCCTGGTGCCGGAGGCGCCTTCAACGCTACTCCCCGCCTCGTCAATGATACTAACGATGCGCTGCATCTCATACGGGAAGAAATTGCAATCATGAAGAAGCTTAACCACCCTAATCTTGTTCAGCTTTACGAGGTTCTAGATGACCCCGAAGAGGATTCCATCTACATGGTCCTCGAGATGTGCCGAAAGGGTGTCGTAATGAAAGTTGGCTTGGATGAGCAGGCTGAACCCTATCCAGAGGAGAACTGTCGCTACTGGTTCCGAGATCTGCTATTAGCCATCGAATACTGTGAGTATTATCGGATCAAACCCACTCCTTCAGAGGGCTGATACAACACCCCATAGTGCATGCGCAGGGTGTTATCCACAGGGACATTAAACCGGACAATCTGCTACTGTCCGATGACGATGTGCTAAAGGTTGTCGACTTTGGGGTTTCCGAAATGTTTGAGAAACCAGAAAACATGAGAACGGCAAAATCTGCAGGCTCTCCAGCATTCCTGCCTCCCGAACTCTGCGGTAAACACGGCGATGTGTCTGGCACAGCTGCTGATATCTGGTCAATGGGAGTTTCACTCTACTGTCTAAAGTATGGACGCATCCCTTTCAACCGCGATGGCGTTTTAGACATGTACGATGCCATTCGGTCTGATGAACCCTCTCTCCCTGAAGATGAGAACCCAGATTTTGTCGATCTCATACACAGAATTCTCAACAAAGACCCAGAACAACGCATAACCATGGACAAGCTCCGAGTAAGTCACACACACTTGTCCAAACACTAAGGTGATGGCAATTGACGCTGAAATAGGAGCACCCATGGGTCACCAAGCAAGGCACAGATTGCTTGCTCTCTGCCGAGGAGAACTGCGTCAACATGGTGGAACCACCCAATGAGCTTGAAGTTAGCCGTGCCTTTACCCGCAAGATGAACCATCTGCTATGTGTTATGAAAGTCATCCACCGCTTCAAGTCAATTTTGGCTAAGCATCGCGCCAAATCCAATACTAGCACTCCAAAGCAAAATCGTGGCTCGTTTGATGCGTCGGAGGAGAAGGCCAAGGCTGAAGTGATTGAGGCATTGCTTTCGCGCAGACGAACCTTCCAAACGCAGAAACAAAGGTCGGGTGCCGGTAGTGGGACGCCACCGGCGCAGGAGTTTGATTCACAGAACACTACACCGTTCCTTGGTATCGGTACAGGAATCATGGACGAGTTTGCCTCCAACGAGGCTACTCCGGACATGGTATCCGACTCGCCAACAGCAGTTGACTTCAACGTTTATGACCGAGCATACGAAACCGCGATCGAAAACATCACCTCCAACCCGAATGTCTCTACGCGTAGGCCAACTGTATACCTGACAAAGTTCGTTCAGGACACAGAGAATTTGAAAGGGGTTTCTGAGCTGGTCAAAGAAGAGGATACCACCAAACACCCACAAGATCCACAAATGTCGAACTCAACAGGCTCGGCTTCTAGTCTGATCACAAACCTAACTTCTAAGCTGGGCCTCTCGGATAAGCAACTGGATAAGAGTGAAACCTAGTTCTGGATATGCATCGTACCTGGCAACAGATTTGAGAGTTGGGAAGTACGTATAGGGCGACGGCGTTGAGACGGGGCTTGGAAAGATTTGGTGGGCATGATTAAAAGAAAAGAAAATCAGCGCGTATAACACATAAATACAAAACTTTTATAAAGCATCGCGTCTGTTGCGTGTAACATTGATAGGATGATTGTTATATATACCTAGTGTATTGTGAACAAGCACGTGTGTGCAACTGTCGAGTCCATCGTAGGCGACCCTAATAGAGAAGTTGACCTCTACGCTTTAGGGTATGGGAATAAACAACCCAAAAGTACAGTCTAAAAAGCATAAGCTGACTTGAATCTCGTTTCTTATGCTTCCAACAGCCAATTTTGTTTGATACCTGGAGGAGAACCAAGCATGATACGCTACCAGTATGGTTGTTGGGGGAGCGAATTGCCCAAACTCGGCTCGAGGCGATGTCCCCCCTCTGAATACTTACCGCTCCAAATCAATGCACCGTCCCGTGAGAGAGGGCCAAGAACAGTTGCGACAGCAGGAAGTTGTTCCGCAGACGGGATACAAGATTCGGGTCGTCTACCGTCCCATGCATATGTGGGTACCACTGTATATAAAGGCACCAGGAACACCCGACGCCACGTGGGAACCGTTGCTCAAGGTGTCACTGTACATGAAAAGTACATACTTCCAAAGCTCAGCCGCTGCCTGTAAAGGTCGCGATCAGCGGCCACCAGCGAGCTGTGGTGAGACACATTTGGGTGTGCAGCACGGGTCTGGCAGGGTCAAGATGAAAACTACGATAAGCTTGTGTGGGCCGCAAGGATAGCTTTCGGGAACAGGACCGGGGTTGAGATGATGGGTGTCAAGTGCGAGCCAGTAGACTCTTAGCGATAGACCACGAGCAGATTTCGTTGTCGGTGTGTAAGTAATAAGTAAACGCCTTGTTGATCGAAACAAGACGGTGTGATGCCTGGTACGTCCGAGTAACTAACAGCAAGGTTACGAGCTTATATGATACCTCACAGGCATTGATTGTCATGACTGCAGTCTCTTCTTTGTACAAATGTCGAGATATGGTGGACGAGGGTCAAGCGGTGAAGGGTTTGCCTCCCGCAAGTATCTTTCTTAAGCGATACGTCCCCGGGGATGAGAGACATATGTACTGCCTTTTCTGGCTTGAACCACATAACGCAAGGTCCTGTCTCGAACCGTGCTTAACCGACAATCTTTGTGTTTGTATCAAAGTATAACATATCTCTATATATGATAAGGTTGACACCAACAGTCAGCGAGGACGAAGACAAAAAAAAAAAAAAAAACCGATGAGATATCAGCATGTCGATCAAGCCGCTAAGTTGGATAGATGGTGGAGTTCAAATTGTCGATGCTCAGTACTATGTAAGATGGTATGGATGATAAGGCGAGACGCAAGCATACTGACGGCTGGACCATGTCCATAATCCACCAAAATGGGCAGACACTAAACTAGTGCTTGATTAAAAAACTGGCATGTCGATTATGCCACCCATGTCGGGGGGAAAACTGTAGACGCAAGGGATAGTTTTCAAGTTTCAGCAAGGCGACGAGGACTGGGATTTGTAGCAAAGTCCTTTCTTCACAACATGTCTCAAAAGTCAATCACCTCTAGTGCTATAAGCGAGCTGCCTACTCCCATGGGAATGCATTCACTCAGAATTGCTCAGCACGCGTAAACCATCCAAGAGCCAATTAGTTCCATCGATATTGCATTGCGAGGAAAAGATCCAAGATGCAGGTATATACTCGATTCTACAGTCTACTTATACAGCGGACTGGATATCAATTGGAGAATTATCCGCTTCTCATCAATTGTCTTTCGCAATTCGGAAGTTGTTGTTACTACATGCAGCTTCTCAAAAAGGTTATTTTTTAAGATATTGCGACAGAGTGACGATTGGCCGTTATTGTGGAGATTTTGCACGTATATTCGAGCGGCCCGCGGCCCGCGGGACGCAGTACGCTAATGCGGAAAATCACGTGCTGACGCTCGCATCTCGCAAAAATGGATATCAAGACATCAACACCACAGGATATTTGAAAATCGATTACTCGATCAACATAGGAGCAAAAATACTCTGTAAGCTATTGATTACGTAAGCTAGATGGGGGAACTCACACTCGATCTTCTGACAAGTCTTCTTTGGATATAGACAGTTGGGTAGTTAGTATTCAAGATCAGAAATCTGAGTTCGAGCGTGTTATCGTATACTTGGCCCGGCTTGTGCTTCTTTGTTAGAGTCAGTGAATAGATTTGAGATTACATGCCATCATTCAAGCAGGAGTTTTGGAGCTATGAGCTTCGGTCGAATCCTCCACCTTGAGATGTAACTGTAGGGTTAGTAATCCGTGCATCACCCTTTGGCCGGGGGGACAGTCTCTACGCAGGAGGCCTCTTAAACTCGATTAACAGATCTTGTAAAAAGAAGTTAGTTGTTGTCAGAGCTAACTCGTTCGAGGTATTGGTGGGCCCCAACACGCTCCTAGACCGCGTGGAAGTGAGGTCCTTGTAGTCTTGGGGGTTAGAAGAGCGGGGGCTGTGCCGCTGAGCATATATTACACATAATTACAAGTAGAAAGAGATGCACATGCAAAAAGAGCAAAGGCATCAGCAGATCGTGCCACTTCATCGCGCTTTGTGCGGATGCATGGAAATACCTCACAGTGTGCTGTACCATGGTTCATCTCGTGTACTGTAACCAGCATGCAAAATCGAATTGGTAAAAGAATGAGCAACGACTATCTAGGTCGGAATCCTCTGTTCTAGCTCCGTTTTCTGCGGGTGGTCCTCTTGAATTCACCAGCCTCGGCGCTGGTGTGCACAGTTCTGGCACGCATTGGTGGTTGTATTGCTTGCGTTACATGGCTGCAGTATAAGGCACGTACGTATTTCGAGGACACGAACTCGTTCGTTGCATGGCTGCATCACAGAATCTTGGACCGGGCCGCGATCTAGACTCTTGCTTGTTGTTCGATAATCAATGCAGCTAGCTACAGCTATGCATTGGCCTGCGAATCTTACTGGCCCCATACAACTAAGAAGCTAACTAACTAATATAGTTAGATGGAATAAGTCAAAGACTTGTGCATGCCGTTGTCGTTGAAATCTTGGGTTAGTTACTTGTTATTGATTCGCTCTTTAGCAGGTAGAGGTATAGAAAGGAATAAAACCCGAGGATCTGCCTACCCCGGAGGTGACCGCCTACCTACCTACCTGGGAAGGTACTTGGTCGTGGAAGGAGCCCGCTCTCGACTCATCTCCTGCTACATATTCATGCTGTGTTCATTCAGGTGTATAGTCACTGATTGATGCCTGTTTCTCAGCATTGAAAAATTTCGTACAAAGCCAAGATTAGTAGTCACAATCGATTTCATGATCATCATGATAAATCCCGGGC
>JAAVUI010000991.1:0-25334 GCA_014899075.1 Fusarium goolgardi
TGTCGTCTCCCCCCGAGGGAGTGATGGAGTCCTACTAGGGGACTCCGGATACTCGACTGACCATGTTTTCCCCAGGTGAGAGTTCGGTGACTTACCACCGTGGCGGTGCCTACACTACAGGCCCAGGTCAAGCATATCCTCTTGGGAAATCACTATTTTAAATCGACTTCTGGATCGAGGAACCCGCCCGATCGATGGCGTTATATGCGCTTCTATCACACGGAAAACCACAAGTCCCCTCCCCCCTGACGATGCCTTCGAGGGAAGCATCACCATTGACCGTGACCCCCCGTCGACCCTTCACCAAATCCCATATCAAAAAGGGTCGGCCATGGGGTCACGGTCTTCAACGGCCAGCTCCGCAAGCTCGGGCATGGCACTGGGGGGCCTTTACAAACAACATATCATTATTCACGATGGGAGGCCCCCCAAGATGCGCATGCCTGATCGTTTCGCTCGCTTCTTCTCCAAGAAGAAGAATAATGCCTGACTTTCGAAAGATGCGGACGCCGCGCCGTATCTTTCTCGCTTCTTCAAGAAGGAGAAGAACGGTGTGTGGCTTCCGCAAGCTACACGCCTGTTCGTGTCTCCCGCTTCTTCTTCAAGAAGGAGAAAAAGAACACACGTTGCCGGATGTCTTTGAATAGGTCTCTGACAAGGGAGCAACCCTTTACTCAACCAAAGCATGGTCTCATGTAATCATGTCACATGCTTTGGTTGAGTAAAGGGTTGTTCCCTCGCTAGAGGCTTGTTTGGGGATACCTGGCGAGAAGTTTACCGATGCCGACTTCGATGAGAACGACCAGTAGGCTGACAAGGCCTACTTGGCATGAATGACTCTAGTGGTGTTTGGTTGTGTTTGCGGCGTTAACGGACAAATGGACAAGGGCAAAATGGCTATGACTAGATAGCCAAAAGAACAATTCACTTGCACAAATCATCAGACTGTGCTGGGGATGTTGGATTTTGCTACTTGCGAAATACCTCGTGGTATGGCAACTGAAGAGGAGGAATGGAGATTGGATGGATAGGTCTGGAAGATGTTGATTTGGAGGTACAGTGAGAGGGATGGGGTCTTTTGTATGAGTTATGTCAGAGGTTGGGAGGAGGATATAAAAATTAATACATTCAAAAAACAAAAAACTTGCTTTCCGCCCAAGTCGACATGAATATGATTGAGACTTTGACAAGCTTATGGTGCTGTGGTCGTTTGTATAGTCTGTTTCGTTCGAGATGGGTGTTCTGGTACGGAGGCACGGTCGGACCAAGGAATTCATGTGTAGTACGGAAGGTTCTCCGACTGTGAGGTAAATGGTCATGATATCTTCTTCAAAAACCTGAACACAGCTAGAACAAAGCAAGGGAACGAAACGTCTTGAATCACTGCATCCACACACAAAGGAAAGAACAGCAGTCTAGTACTCTAATCCGAACAATGATATTAAAAACGGAACATTGCACTAACCCATCCAAATCAACAAAGACCGACCATTATAGTAACCAAAAAGACAGCATCCCTAGATATCCTCGTCGTCGTCGTTCGCCTTCTCAGTCAGAGTGAACTTGCTCTTTCCAGTCTTCTCATCCACCTCATGCTCAATAGCAAGCTTCTGCAGATGTCCGAGGATGTTCTCTAGCTTGGTATCCTTGTTGCGACGATCCTTTCTACCGAGATTATCCAGCCAAGAAATCTTGTTGAGGATAAAGTAGATGATTGCGATGACGACGGTAACACCGAACGAGTAGAGCCAGACAATGACGACAGTGACAATGTCTACCCAGCCGTTGCTGCTCTGCTTGAAGTTGTCGTGGATGGCAGGGATTTCTCCTCTGCCGGACAGCCAGCCGAAGAGGGCGAAGAGAGTGGCCAGGATGTCAACACCCAGAATGGCCCCGACGAGTTGCCATGATGGCCATGTCTTGCCGCCGCGCGTGACAAAGATGAGCCAGTTCTCCGTAAGAGCGACTTCGAGGAAGAGAATTTCTTGCACGCTTCCAAAGTTCTGGACGATTCCGCCGTTTGGAAGAAACATCGTTCCTCGAATGATCCATGTGCCGAGGGCTAGAAGAATGCCTAGGATAACGCTCATGATCCCTGCGGGTATTAGTCTTCTGCAAGCAGTGCTGGATGTAACTGTACGTACAAATCTTGGGGAGTTGCCATTCTACAGGTCTCGGTTCCCAATGCGCGTTGTCGTAAGCCACGGCTACAGTAGCCAAGTCGGCGAACAGGGCGAGAAAGACGATAAGATCGACGCGGATAGTTTCGCTGAGGATGACCATGGATAGGGTGAGGTAGATCTCGAGGTGTAGGCAAAGCGCGATACGATATTCTGGAAAAGAATTAGCTCGACACAGCCATTAACAAGAGGATGGCGCTTACGGATATAAGACTTCATTCTCGCAAAGATCTGACGGGCAGTCTTGATGGCCAGTACGATTGTACTCAGGCCCGGTGCGAGGAACACAATATCTGCAGCCGCCTGCGCAGCCTCCGAAGCACCTTCGACAGCAATACCGCAGTCGGCCTTCTTCAGAGAAGGAGCATCGTTGACACCATCACCAGTCATGGCAGTGAGATGGCCTCTCTGCTGAAGCATCTCAACCACGGTGTATTTATGCTCGGGAAAGACCTCAGCAAAGCCATCGGCACGTTCGACAAAGTCGTGCTGTACACTTCCAGACAAGCCGCCGTGAATGAGACGATCCGAGTTGTACACCTTTGTGCCCAGCGACAACATCTTGCAGGTTTCCTTGGCGATGGCGATGGCGTCTCCTGTCAGCATCTTGACAGGAACGCCGAGATGTCCAGCTTCGATGATAGTCTGTGCTGTATCCTCTCGGGGCGGGTCAAACATGGACAGCAGTCCCAAAAGAATCCAATCGCCGTCGTTCTTCTTGTATGCAACACCGAGGGAGCGGAAGCCGCGACGAGCAAAGTCCTGAGCCTTCTCTCTGTAAAGTTCGCTAAGATGCTCTGATCCAGGCCCTAGAAGCTTCAAGATGGCTTTGGGTGCACCCTTTGCACATATAAATTTATCTTGGCCAAGGCGGCATACGGCGGTGATTCGCTTGGAGACAGGGTCGAACGGTGTGAACGACTCTGTTACCCAACCCTGCTTGAGAATCTCTCGGGCTTCGGGATAGCGCTTGAGCGTAAGGATAGTGACTTTGTCGATGGGATCAAGTGTCCTCAGATTATGACTCGAAGCAAGGGCTGCACA
Source organism: Fusarium goolgardi (assembly GCA_014899075.1). Lineage (NCBI taxonomy): Eukaryota > Fungi > Ascomycota > Sordariomycetes > Hypocreales > Nectriaceae > Fusarium > Fusarium goolgardi. The sequence goes on from JAAVUI010000991.1 coordinate 3,225, forward strand.
TGCCATCATCCAATTGACGTCTTCTCCTTCCGCGACAAAGGGATCTCTGATGGAGAGCTTGTTGGCTGTCAATGTACCGGTCTTGTCTGAGCATAGGATATCGACTCCAGCCAGTGATTCGATCGCTGTAAGCTTTTGCACAATCGCCTTCTGCTTAGCCAGGTAGGCTGCTCCGACAGCCAGGGTAGTGGTAGTGACGACAGGCAAACCGACGGGGACACCAACGATGAGGAGAACAAGGGCATAGTGAAGCAGGTTCTGCGAGCCATGAGCCGTGACACTGATGTTGTGGAAGAAACCGCCAATCTGTTGATAGTTAGCTGACAGCACCAGATATCCAGTGCCAGGACGATACGTACCCATGCAATCAATATCCAAAACATGACCAAAACCAGAAGCGTGGTGCCGATGTTGTTCATGATGGCCTTGAAATGACCTTGATCCTTCGCACCTTGGACGAGATCGGCTGTGCGACCGACGAAGGAATCTTTGGCGGTTGTTTGGACTAGACCAAAGGCCTTTCCTCTCTTGCAGCCAGTTGTGTAGTAGACCATATCACCCAGGTATTTCTCAACAGCCAATGACTCGCCTGTGATGGAGGATTGATCAACGGCGGCGAGAGGACGGTTTCGGTGATCCAGAGGCTCATTCCCGTGAGTGTGTGCGCGACTATCCTCCTTTGCGTCTTCATTAGCACCGTCTGCGTCTTCAGCCATGTCGTCTTCTTCGTCGCTCCGGTCCAGCATGTCTTCAGCTCTGAGTCGCTTGTAGATCTCAAAGTCTTCGGGCCGGGTATAATCGCAGATAAGTCGAGCGTCTGCAGCAACTGTGCCACCTTCTTCGATGATGAGCTACGGTCATGTTAGCACCTTTTTTATATATATGTGGTTTCAGATGAAGCTACTCACAATATCACCGGGCACCAGTTCTCTGGCGGGAATTTCGTGCTCAGCGGCATCTCTCACAACATGACAGCGCATTGCGATATCTCCTTTCAGACTTGCGACGATATCTGCGGCTTGCTTCTCTTGGATGACTGTAAAACGATCAGTATTGTTCTAGGGAGTTCAAGCTGAGGAATCTTACAGCCTACAAAAGCGTTCAGCATGAGGATTCCAACAATGACACCAAAGTCGACCCAGTCACCCAAGCCTACGGCGAGTAAAGCAGCGACTTCCATAACTATCACATTCAGTTAGGTTGCTTCCCCTGTATTGATGGGCGAGTGTAACTCACCATAGAGGATAGGACCAGTGAAGAAGCCGAGGAACTTGGCAAACATGTTTTCCTTTTCAGATGTCAATTCGTTCCATCCGGTGATCCTCCTGCGCCTCTCAACCTCTTCAGAGGATAAACCGACTGCTACATCGGTCTCCAACCACGCCTCGGAAACACCAGCTTTACCAGTGGCTTGTTCTTGGTCGCCGCTACCACCACCAAAGCTCCACCAATGCTTCTTCTTGGCTTTCCCACTTTCGGAGCCATCAGCTACACTTCGGCGGCGGTCTTCACGGTAGTTGCTGATGTAGTGGTCGAGGGCGGGATACTCGCCGAGGTCAGGATCAGGGATGGTGCTGCCAGCTCGGCCTCTGGAGGCGCGAGAAGCTCTGCGCCCAGCATTGGATTCCACATCGTCGGTGTTCCTCTTGCGACGACGGAACAGCTTCGACATGGCTAATGGATTGATCCGTGAAGAATTGTGGTTAACAACAAAAGGCTCTAGGTACAAGTGCTAGTCCAATGAACAACAAACATGCAAACACACTCCAGTACAGCTTATTCCAGGCGGCACCACAGCTGTATTTATTGTGTCTGCGGATAGCTTGTCGCCTTATTCGGATAACTCTTTCTATTTGCGTACCGCGCAAGTCTGCACTGTAACCATACGCAACAGCGCATACTGGTACCGGCACTCGTACCTCGCGCTCGCGACGACTCTATGACATGCGAGCGATTTTCTCCCATACTGGCCGAGTGTTCCGGAAAGTCGGTTGCCATTCAAGAAAGGAAGATGAGATGGGCGGTGATCGCATCCCTCCCGCTCACACCGGAAAGCTCGAGGCTTGAGAAATGGGTGGGAGACTTTCTGGGCCAAGCAGGAAAAAGGAAAGTTGATGTTTCGCTACCGAGTCGGCAAGGGCTGGCGAATATCCAATGCCAACAGCTTCCGTCGTTTCGCAGCTTCGAACTATGCTGTATAAGGTTCATCGGTTGATATTACTGGCTTTTTGAGAGGGAGGTGTCGAAGGCTGACATCCGTCAGAACCGAGAAAACAAAGTTGGTTTATTCCCATCTAAGTAAAGTTCGGCTACGCGGCATCTGGCGATCGTCATGGAAGGCTCATGCATGCGACGTTGGAATCATCAACATCCTCGCCCAGTAGCTAGTTATGAGTTGTTTTTGTTTTGTTTGCAGTGATTGTTGGTGGTCAGAGCTAGAGCTAGAATCTCTCGTCGTTACGTCACCTGAATAATCGCATTGACTTCAAGCACGAAGCCGAAGAGAACCATGTTCGTTCTAGAAGTCTAATCGAGTGACGAATAAGTGGCTTGCGCTGACTTTCTATTGAACCGGTTTGTACAACCCCAGCAAAGAAAGGCAAGGGAGGTATCACAAAAGCGAGCGCCGTTGACAAAGAAAGAGCACGTATTGGATTGTCAAGTCCGAAAGAAAGCCGCGGGCGGGATCTGCCGCCTTTCTGCATAAACTGTAAGTGAACAAATACATGTTCATCGCCTGTACTACTTACTATCTGTACTTGAGGTCTAATAATGACTGGTTGTTGGCTGTCTTGATGGCGCATGCAACATGCCCTGTAGATCTCTCAAACTGTACTGTCGGAAAGAGCAACCTCCGTCACCGATATTTGTTTCTGAATATTGAGACAGAAAAATGTCTAAGGAGTCAGCATAAGGGTATGTCACATATTCCCTGACATCAAGGAAGAAACACGATCAGTCAAGACAAGTGAATATGATAACATTAGTCTACTGCCAGCAAGTCAGTGACCATGTACAAGTAAGAGATACCGCTTCTGTTCAGTTCACCTACTTTTCTAGATATCCAAAAGAACAAGTCCAAGAGCAAGAGCAGCAGGGGCGGCCTGAACGTAGAGAATACGCTTGTTAGCCGTGGCACCGCCGTACGCACCCGCAAGTACAACACAGCCGTTGAAGAAGATCTGCAGCTGCTTCGCAAACGCAGGGTTTGGGTGGACAAGCGACCAAATCAGACCAGCAGACAGAAAACCATTGTACAGGCCCTGGTTGGCAGCCATGGTCTTGGTCTGCTCGGCGAATTCGGGAGTGAGCTTGAAGGTCCTTCTTCCACGGGGACTAGTCCACAAGAACATCTCCAACACAAGGATATAGCTGTGCAAGGCGCCGACAGAGCCGGTAGTAGCGAGTCCGAAAAGGCCCATCTTTATGGTAGGTAGTTGGTTGAGAATTAAGCGCAAGATACTAGGTAGAGGCTAGTTGAGTTGACGACAGTTGATAGAAGAGAGACGCGTTTGGTTGTTGAAAGGAATTGACTTTTGAGACATTGATTAGGCTTCGCGATGGTTACAGGCTCTGTGAGATGACTAATTTTTTTTTTTTTTTTCATTCTTCTGTACCTACCAACTGCCAACTGTCAACCCAACTCAAGACCCAATCCAGCCCATGTGAAAAGGGTCCTTTGCACAAACTCTGAGACTCGAGTTTGGAGAACTCGACCGAAAACAGCGGATATATGACCTAAAATTGGTAGCAAACAAAACCTTAAATATACAACATGGGCGATTGGTAGGTCCAGCAAAAGGGCGGATGCTTCAGGTTTTCGTATAGCGGTTTCAGTACATATAACTAACCCTCAGGGCACAAGAGACAGAATTAATAGGTCAGTTTATGGTATTTATCAGACTTCTTGGACTGTTTTATTTTTGTGCCCTAAAGCTTAGAGCACAGGTAGCTGACTGACTGACTGACTACCTTTTCGATATAGACCTCGGCATACATAATTACCACCTCCTGTTATTACTCCTCACAACAAGAATCCTAATAGGCAAATCGGAAATCAAGTCGTTTGTTTCCGTCAGTCTCTCGCTGCTCCTTGTCCGTTTGGTACTCGGCTTGCTGCTCCGGAGTCATCTGTTCCCATACCTCGGTCTTCTTCTTGTTGAGGTACACAAGCCATTGTCTCTGCGCAATAAAAACAACGACAGACAGACACAGGATCGAGATCAAAACCTTGTTTCCGTTCTTGTAGTACGGTCCATCCCACTTTCGGTAGATTTGACTCGAGGTAACGCTTCCCCTGTTTTCTGTTAGTTTCTTTGCTCGGTCAAAGAGGCCAAGGAACACGTACATTTGTACAACTACGTTGTATGTACTGGACGCAACTGCTCGTTTCTTGACGTCAAACGAGTTCTCCGAGATCCAAGAAGATACCAGAGGGTGAAAGTAAGGGTAGCCCGAGATGAGGGTGATGATGGAGAAACGACCCCACTCACGACCTTCGTCGGGAAGGGTTAGGAGTGCTGTAAGCAGCGGAAGAGACCAAATCTCTCCGAAAAGACAGTGGAATGCTCGTTCGTTAAAGTATTCGGAACTGTAAGCGAGCGCAAGCATGGTGAATATCTGGAGCGCTGCAGAAGGCGCGGTGAGAAGGTTACTGGCTAAAGTGCTGAATTTTCCGACTCTCTTCAATGTCAAAGTCAAGTATGCTTGCACAGGTGATGCTGGGATGTATGCGACAAGGCCGATGAAGTAGAGTCCCCAAAGCGAGGGGTCAGTCCATGCGTTCTTGACGTCCTGCCATGATAACGGTTCCTTCAACGCCGTAAGACCCTTTGCTGGATCATCTCGAAGAATTCGGTTGATCATGATGACCTCTTCGCGCTCGGTGTACCACGACTTGCGCCAGATGGGAGACTTGGTGCCTGTGGGAGAAGTCGGGAGATAGATCATGGAAATGAGACCGATGACAACGGTGAGAAGACCCTCGAGAAGCAAAAGCCAGAACCATCCGGGGTGGCCACCAATGCCTCGCATTTCGAGCAGTCCAGCGGCCAGAAGAGCTGAGATGACACGGGCGATGTTGAGTGTAGACCAGAAAGCAGCCAGTCGAATAGACAACTCCTTGGAGGTGTAGAAGTAGGTCGCCGTAAGGACAACACCAGGGATAAAACCACCCTCAAAAGTACCGATCAGAGCGCGGGTAATATAGAAGGCGGCTCGTCCAGTCATGAAGGCCTGGAAAGTCGAAACGAGACCCCAGCAGACCATGAGCGTGGGCAGGATCTTTTTGAAGCCATATCTCTTGGTGAGGAACTGAACGGGAAACTCGGCGAGCAAAAAACACAAAACCTGGATCGTCATTGCATTATTGTATTCATCCGTCGTTAAGCCCAGGTCGGTTAGAAAGTCGTCTGCGAGGGCGTTTCGGCGACGGAAGCGGGTCATCCTCCTCGGAGTCGGGAATTACAGCGTCCAGGGGTAACCTGGGACGTTTAGTGGGCTTGGCAAGAGCCTCCCCATCCCCATACCCAGTTGAAGAATGCGCGGGATCAATGGCTCCTTCTTCAATGGGTACCTCCACCTGTTGCTCCATCTCAGAGGCAGGAGCTTCAGGTGTTGGTGGTTGGGTAGGGGATGGGGAAGGCTCAACCCACTCGGCCGCGAGTTCCGCTTCATGGGTCTAGATTTCACGATTAGAATACATAAGTCTGACTAGACAAGAATGGTATATATATTTGTCTTACCAGGTGGGCGGCTTTACGGAGATGGATCCGATAGTTGGACCCTTGCTTAAAGGTCCGGCTGTAGCACGGAAGGTGCACGGCACGACAAACAAATTTGCCCTCAATCGTCCAATCGAGCTCAGTACAGGGGATATGGGCATAAAAATGGCCCGATTGATTCTCCCTGGCGGATTCCGCCGCCAGCCGGACCTTCTGGTCAATCTCAACTTTTAATTCGGGAACTATTGATATGTATATTAGCCAATGCACTTACATAGTCAAGTAAGAAAGATGTCAGGGGCTCAATACTTACTGGTGAGTTCTTCTGAGGCAGGAGCCTCAGGGGCAGGAGGATCAAGGGAAGGTTGATCCATCACCGGATCAGTGTCCGGGAGGATTAGGCCCAGACTTTCGTCCCAGCCCTCCCAATCCTCAAGCGAATCGTTCTCAAGAAAATTTGGAGTTGACATAATGCTACATAGAATTAGTACTAAAATCTCAAGAGGGTAGAATAAGCAATAGTATGGGATATCTTACAATCGGTTGGTAATGGTCTGTAGGTGAACAAGGAAATGGATGGCTTCAATTACTCTAGTCTAGTAATAGGAAACTGGGTCCGTGGACGCTGGACATAATGTCTGCGTCTTGAGGCAGGAGCGCCTGCCTCATAGGGGGGGTGTGTTCTGCCATTGACACTCTGGAAGGAAAGAAGGAAGGAAGGAAGGAGCGAAAGACCCTCGACCACAAGCTCAACTTCAATTGCGACACTACACGCCATATAAAGCCCAGTAAAGGAGAATCCAAAACCTCTTTTAAGGAGGGTATCGTGATAGATGTTATCTCTAACAACTACATGCCAGTCCTTGGCCGGCTTCTCGACTGCATCTTTACGCACGTCCATCCTGGTAGGCCTATAGCTCGCGTGGATGTCAGGTACTGGAAAGAGCATCCCACTTAGAGTGCTCGCCGCTCGTAAGAACATTCGTATTAGTCCTTATCGCCGAATTCGTTGCTATTGCACCAAGATTGGGACTTGTCTCAATTATGCGTGCAATATTCATCTCTGTGAGTTCAACATCATTGTACTACGACCATTGCATTGCTCTGTGATATTGCTATTCTCCCTCTTTGGATGTCATATTTTATATATTTGAAAATGGTTGTCTGCTCTTTAAGCATGGATTCAAGTCGTACCTGGTTCATGCGTGACTAAAACTAACTAAGCAAGGGTAGTGCGGCTCGGGCCGCCTTGTCGGGTTCATCATGTGATGTGTTCCTGAAGATCTGTCTTTGGTAGTTCTCCTAGGTAACTAGTACATTTTAGTGGCCGACGTGGAATGTGTCTTTTACTGTGGCAGTGGCACTGGTCTACATCAAATCCTTGATCATTACTCCTGTGTGTTTCGAAGTTAGATTTCCCAATGGTACCTAGTACCTATGGGAGTAAGTATGGCGGAAACAAGCTCTGGCAAGCCTACCTAGTATTCAATCGAGCATACTGTTCAACGCCTACATAACGGTGGGCGCCAGAACTTTCATCCTCTCCCAAGCCGCAAAGCTAGCCAGTCTAGGTGCTATTTGCATCCGTAGGCTTGCCTTTGTTCGTTTTACGCGTTCGTTTAACACGTGGCGTTAGGTTTGGTCGCGAAGTTACTTTACTTGGACCTCTTGTGTGAGTTTCTCGTGTCTTCCCACTTCCGATGCCTGTTAATATTGAACGTTCCAAACGCATAGACTGTTGCTTAGCAGCAGGCGCTGAGCTAAAACAAGAATCTACATAGCTTTCTAGCTAGGACAGGATGCTAAATTGAGGAAAAGAAAAACCATATGTGCACCATGGCCATCGATTGACTCCCACAGCCATCCGACGGCCATTGCCCGAACTATCCATTTGCATAACGAAAGACCATTAGCACTAAGAACCATCAAGCCGCGAATGTCATGATGAATGAGAAGCGCTAACATTCAAAAAGGTGTAGCGACACAGATGCTTGACATTTGATGGTTTTCAGTCGCAGCCTCTCTTATCTGCGATGATCCCTCGTCTTTCTATCTGACGAGACCGTTCAAAAGGACATTATAAACCTCACTGAAAGCGATGCCGGGAAACTCTTTTTCCTCGGTCCATAATTTCTACACAAGGGTCATCGATATTCTCAAGCATCAGCACATAATAATCCAGTTTCACTTAAATCTTAAGGATATGCTAAGTGATATGCTGAGCTTGTTCAGCATACCATGCAAATGAGTTGTTGCCTTGCCCCCTCTGTCTTTGTAAATTGGATTGGTCACAAACTGACCACTACCCGAAGTTGCATTGAAGTGACAGCCATAGCTCTTCGACTGTCCAAGTAGTCTCCCCATTTTTGTTCGACGGGGTGGCTACTGGCGTCACACAATTACTCCAAGAAGCAAATATTGCTTCAGAATGGCAAGCTAATCTATAAACTAGAGGTCCTTGAAAGCGTTACTGCTTTGGTTTACAGTTACACTGGAGGCGACTCCGCTTCGTGTGACGTATCACTACCAGCTTAAGCACGTATCAAACGAATCACAGGAAACCCGCCGAAATGAAACTGGAGAATGGCAGAAACCTTAAGAAGGAGAAGCGCGCAGCTTTCGGGCATTGATGTGGTCGTCCGCTTCGATGCACACCAAGCAGGATACAGGCAGCTCACTGACCTGGAAACGAACAAACTGGCGAGCAAACTGGAAACTACAGAACAACAAACAAAGCCAAGCGTGAAAGCACCGCAGAGATTTTAACAATCAACATTGACTGATAACTCGATTGCATATCAAACAGAGATCCACAAGTGCACTAATCTAGAAAAAGGAGAAAGCAGGTACCTGACAGTGATGCGCAGCTGTCAGACAGTGACAGTGATTCACCTACCTTCGCTTGCCTAGATATATAAAATCTTCCTCTCACAAATTTCTTCCCTTCTTTTCTTCTTTTCTTCCTCCAGCCAACTTCATTTCTTCCTTCTCTTGTAACAATCTATCAGCCCCCCCTCCCAAACAAGCTCTCTGGCTAAGAACTTGACCATCATCACACTCGGGCCTCGCCCGCTTCGTCGCGCCTCACACTCACGATTTTGTCTTTTTTCTCTCTCTCCCTTGTGTCAAGACATGCGCGATATCAAATCAACAATTATCTGACGCAAGAGATCTTCAGCTACAGCGTTGAGCCACCTTGATCTTCACTCTCTTCGTTCGGGGGGCCTTTCCCTTTTCTACCAGATAGTCACTGCGCATCACCGCTAGGTACGACACCTTGAAGCCTCATTTAGCGAGTCTAACAACTTGAAACAGTGTCCGTGACAATGGCAACCACCACTTCTATTGATCGGCTTTTGCTAACTGCAATTCCGAACCTACCATGGCCGCCTGGCAATTACAAACGAGAACTTGTATCATGCACACTGAAACGCGACTGGCAGTACAATGATAAAAACGAAAACGTCCCGGAAGGCTTGAAAGGGAAATTACATCCTAGTTTTCTAGTCAACGGCCTACTCCCGCTGTTCCGAGGAGAGCCCGGATACGTCTTTTTCGTTGGGAATACGGGAACTGCCATGGTATTAATGATCAAGAACGCAACTAGCCTCTCCCGTAAGTTATAATGCATAACCATATCATGTTATACCAAACTCATACACATCTAGTCGTTCTTCCACAAGCCATTCTGATTCGCGGCGCTGAATTCCGTACATTGGGTGAACAAACCGCTCTTGCACTCCCAGCTTTACCTCCGTCAATTTCTGCCAAGATCGAGAACACTGGCGCTGTCTTTGAGAAGTTTATTCGTTCCTTTTGGGTAACTCTGGCAAGCCGAGACCAGTCTCTGATCGACGCTGGTCTACGAAGAAACGACTTCGCGGAATGCTTCAGTGAAGCACATCTACAACACAATATCACCAGGGTTCTTAACGGCTTCTTACCTGATGTTTGGAACTTACTGAAAGACGGGAGGTTCACTCTCCGAGACCTAATTCGTCTCTCGCCAGTTACTGCAGACTTACCCTCTGGTAATTACGTCTACCTTCGAATCTACACTCGCCCCAAAGATCAGCCCGCTGGCACGTATCGTGACAATTCTCAGTCCGCCATCAACAGATTTGTGGGATTCTACGCTGGCAGGTCCATGTACATATGGAGGCGCCAGATGAGTCATGAAGGACAGATCCGACGAGGCACTGTTCACGGACCGAATCATTACCCCCTTGCTGCAAAGTCTGCAGAAAACCACCGATACGCAATACCACTTATGCGTTTCGATGAGTCTACTCCGGGGCATATCGTACAGATGTCCGAACAGACAGTGGTCTCGGCGCTACTAACGTATGCTCCTGGGATTTTTTCCCAGTCCGACAGGGGGGACAATGCTGGCTGGAAAATCTTGAAAAAAAGGGGTCAGTTCCTAGATCAAGTCGCGAGTACCGTGGCCACGGGGACTAATTGGCCAAAACTAGAACCTCGTGGTTGCAACGTGGCGAGTCCGTTATTTGAGGGTGACGAGACAAGAAAAGTCCAAATCGATTGCATTCCTATGGTCAAGGCAAATGATTCTGTCCGGACCTTTACCACATATCGCGTTTGGAGGACTTTAAATAGGGCGAACAAAGCAGGGCTCTTTATGTTCAACGAGACCAACACCCAACACGTGGTTACCTTCCAATGCGTTAAAGAGCTCGCCAGCAGCCCAGGTCTGAAGCCGGGTAATGCGGGTTACCTTGTGTTTGAGGTGATGGACGACCACCGGCCACATGATCGTGCATGGCTTGGGACACCTTCAGTCGGACAATTTGTCAATTTTGATGAGGCTTCCTGTTTTGCAGTCCGGTTCGAGTGGCTAGACCAGGCCCAGCAAAAATGGTACAGTGTTCCTATGTTTCGTAGCTCACTTCGCCTTCGCGAATTCAAAAAAGTTGTTGAGAAAGCTGACGTTGAAGCATCGCTTCGAAACTGGCGTGTCGCTATGGATGTACTTCAGGCTCTGGAAGGTCGCATTTACACAGCACCTTTGAATGGATTCTCACGATCTCAGCGCTTTGGGTTTGTCAGAAAGCTGGAGACGAATCACTTGGAACAATTGTATGGATGGGTTCCTCGACCAACCAAAGAGGTTCGTGCCCCGGCGTTGGCGATCTTCGATGAAAACTACCGCCTTATGTATCGGCTTTTCCATACCGATGTAACCTATGTCGCGACTGATGCTCCTCACCTCCGAAGGTCAGATATCATGAACCGTGCCCATCACGACGCTTACGGGGGTTTCGAGTTCAAATGTGACACATGCTGTCACGCAGGAATATCCATGGCTTGTGTTCGCGCGGAGGAGCGTACCGATGTCTGGGTCTGTCGGTGCTGCCATTTATTTCACCGACCGTGCACCTTTACTGCTCTCAGCGAAGCAAGGCGCCTTTGGGGCACTGATTTACCCGTATTTGCAAAGGGCGGAAAGGCCGGATTCTCTAAATATCCTACAGGTCCGCACCGCTTTTTGACATTCCATGTTACCATGAGGCCCGAGCAGTTCCTAAAGATTTCCGGTGTGAAGAAACCGGTTTCTGAAGAGCTTTTAATGCGGACGGAACTGGATCTGGATCTAGATCCGGAGCTGGAGCAGGGTGATGATGGTGAGAGCGAGGGCGAAGACTCCGAGTGACGGGTCGCTATGTATTCAATGTGGTGTTCACAGCATGGACTGGGGTTTGTATCCCATTATGCACGATGGGAAGGTGTGAATTGACTAGAAGTCCGCGTGTCTGTATCCATCACATTGATGGGGGCAACTCAGCCTGTTACAGATGAAAGGAATTGATGTGAAGCGGTTGGGACTTGGTGTCACCATTCGAAAGGTAGACCATACTAAACCGACAATGATGTCGTAGTCTACCGAACCTAGATAGCCAATACCACAGATTCAGTCATAGAAACCTAGAGGATACAAACCCAATGTGCCATGTCTGTCAGCTGACGTCTCACCGTTGTTTGAAACCACTGCCTCGCGGGAGAACTTTGGTCATTACCGCTACCAACAGCATCCACTTACAGAAGAAGGCTTAGAACTAGGCGATCAAATCAGTGTTATCTCGAGTGAGAAGCAGAAGAAGGGTGGTGGCTTGACGCATCAACTGAGTGATGTGAGCCGATTCGCGAGCGCCGGCTGGCACTCTGATATGTGCAATTGTAGACCGAAGAACTGTTCCGTGTAAGTTGATTAAAGACTGACCAATAAATATGATAAATAAACATACCATAAGACACAACCAACTCAAAAGCTTCAGATCAGTCTTTCGAACAGCTCTCTTCTCTTCCTCGGGGGTCCAAGTAGCCGATGGATCCCACCGATGGCCGCCTTCGTAATCAGCGTGTGGTGGCAGCGCATGGCCCAGTTCAGTTCGGCCGACTCCGATTTGAGATTTGTCCATGTTATCCACCGACGTCCGCTCAGCAACCGCCGAACTCGTCTCAATATCGAGATTACCCATATTGGAACAGTTTTTTGTTAACCAATTGAGTTGATTTGAGGTGGTAGAGACTTGTCTAAACGTCAAGTGCTAGTCGCTGATGATCTACAAACTTGGGGCCTCGGTCAAGATATATATATTAATTATATAATATAATAGTATCTACACTTTGACCATAGACACCGTCACTACCTACCGAAAGAGTCTCCGGGATACATACAAATCAACAATAGCGCCCCTTGCTAGGTGTGGCGCGATCGCGCACGCCATAAGGACATGAAGCCAAATCTGGTAACCTCAAGTCTCATAGTACAGGGTCATTAATCCACCAAGCGTTGAACTTGTCAGAAGCAACACGCGGAGAACAATCTCAATGCGACCCTCTGGAAGAGCACTAGCAGTCTCTCGAACCGCGAGGTTGGTCATGCCTCGTTTGAGAACTGGGGTAGATTCTCCGAGAAATTCTCCCATTCTAAGCATGCCATCCTAACCCTCGATGTCGTCTTAAAGTGTGGGGAGTCGCACTGAGTCGTGATTCGACCCTGTACGTTTTAGCTCCAATCTTCAGTCTGGGGTTAGTCTGGTTTCCCGACTTGTCGGGCCTTGACTATTATTTATCAGTATATCGCTTTCCTCCGAAAGAGACCCCGGGGGAGGGTTCAATAAGTGCAGCTTCACATAATTACCGTGTTTGCACCTCATCCTATCTCTCAGTCAAATTGAGAATATTGAAATTGTTCAATTTTGAGCTTACATTGCATCATCCTCACTATCATCATGCCTTCAGCTGCACTCGATACCCTCCCTGGTCATATCTTTGGCGGAGATGCCCAGAGCAGGCCACGCCTAGACCAGCCCTTGACTTACACGGGCAGCCTTGACAGCTACTCACAATTCGACGCCACCCCAGTCATCGGTCGTGAATTCAACGGTCTTCAAATTCGAGACCTGCTGAAATGGGATGATGTGCACATTCGAGACCTTGCTGTTACAATTTCTCAGCGCGGAGTTGTCTTTCTCAAGGACCAGGATGTCACTCCTCATGAGATGAAAGACTTTATGCTGCGACTCACAGACCTCGCCGGATGCCCTACCAGTTCAGGACTGCATGTTCATCCCCTCACCGAGCCAGGTAGTGAATTGGGCGACCAAATCAGTGTTATCTCGAGTGAGAAGCAGAAGAAGGGCGGTGGCTTGACGCATCAACTGAGTGATGTAAGCCGATTCGCGAGCGCCGGCTGGCACTCTGATATGTGCGTATAAACACAGGCTATATAATCTAGAGTATACTAACCTTGTAAAGTACCTTTGAGAAGGTTCCCTCAGATTATGCAATGCTCAAGATCCATACACTACCAGCGACTGGTGGTGATACGGTATGTGCCACTCACACTATACAAGCAATGTTGAAGCCACTCGTACTCATGGTGCCTCAAACACATTGTCTTGGCTACATGTGCGTCTTGCTAACTCAGTCAGCTCTGGGCATCAGGATATGAAGTCTACGATAGGCTCTCAGACCCCATGAAGAAATTCCTCGAAGGTCTGACTGCAACCCACGACGCGACATTCTTCCACGATGAAGCGCGCCGTCTCGGCAACCCTATCCGCAAGGGCATCCGAGGTTCACCTCTGAACCAGGGCGAGCAACTCACATCCGTCCATCCTCTAATCAGAACAAACCCAGTCACAGGCTGGAAGTCTGTTTTCGTCAACAAGGGTTTTACCAAGCGCATTAACGGACTATCCAAGGATGAGAGTGACACTCTTCTCGCCTATCTCTTCAACTTGGTCACACAGAATCACGACGCTCAGGTTCGATACAGATGGAGCAAGAATGATTGCGCCATCTGGGATAACAGATCGACCTTTCACTGCGCAACCTATGACTACGAGTCAATGAGAGAGGGTGATAGAGTGTGTAGCTTGGGGGAAGCACCGTATCTTGACATTAACAGTAAAGGCCGCAGGGAAGCGCTGGGTGTTTAAGAGAGGCCTGGATGTAGTTAGGAATAGACGAGACAAAGAATGTATAATGATCATAAGTAATTCCAAAGTTGACGGCCGAGTTCTTTATGATGATAGAAGTGATTAAACGATTCCTAAGTTTAGGTAGGTATTAGTTAGTATCCATCATAAAGTCGGACATTTTATTGATAGCCTAACTACCTAAATTAGGCGATTGGTCCTCTTTTTTACGCGCATAACCACCAACCACACTCACTTGGCAGGCCCAAGCTTTCTTCAGCGTCAGGGTTGGTTGCGTTGCAATGGAATCTTTCCGACCCAACAATCACATTATCCAGGAACAAGTGTAACGTCGCTCGTCATTGTCGTGAACATTGTCGCTTCATAAGTACCTACCCAATGATTCGATGAAGCCTCAATACATGTCTTTCGGCCTGAGACGGGCTTTGGGTAGTAAGCCCAATGCCCTCACAGCAACTCAGACTCTGACACAGCAGTCTTCCACTGTCGGAGCCAGGAACCCGATGACCCGTACCCGTACCCGTACCCATCATACCTTTCACTCACGACCCCTCCCCCACATCAGCTTAAGAGCTAGCTCTCTGTCTTCTCTGTCAGCTTCAACTACCTCTTCAACTCGACCTCTCCATACTTCTCAATCTCCATACCTTCTTTCATCTAACCTTGCAACAACCTCATCTCGATCAATTCCATCTCGACCTTCTATCAGCGACTCCAAAGCCACCACATCTCTCATCTCTCGCCAGCAGCAGCGCAACTGCTCTTGTCGACGAGCCATGCTTCGCAACGGAAACGACGTTACCAGTGCGAGTCTCGACATCCGTCGAGGTCGCCAGGTTCTACCCAAGAATGTCAAGCCGCTACACTACGACCTCACCCTCGAACCCAACTTGGAGACCTTTGAGTATGAGGGTACCGTCAAGATCGACTTTGACGTTGTCGAGGATTCAACATCCATTGCTCTCAACACAGTAGATCTCGAGATCCACGACACCCTCGTTGAGGCCAATGGTGCCACTATCAGCTCCTCTCCCACTCTCGACTATGACAAGGACTCTCAAACCACAACCATCACCTTTGACAAGACCATTCCCGCAGGCCAGAAGGCGAGGTTGACCCAGCGCTTCACCGGTACTCTCAACGATGATATGGCTGGTTTCTACCGATCTTCATACAAGGACGAGCAGGGAAACACAAAGTACATCGCCACCACCCAATTTGAGGCTACTGATGCTCGCCGAGCATTCCCCTGTCTCGACGAGCCTGCTCTCAAGGCCACCTTCACCGTCACTTTGATCGCTGACAAGGACCTGGTTTGCCTGGGCAACATGGATGTTGCATCCGAAAAGGAGGTCGACTCCAAGGTCACAGGCAAGAAGAGCAAGATGGTCAGATATAACAAGAGTCCAATTATGTCTACATACCTACTGGCTTTCATCATCGGAGATCTCAAGCACTACGAGACCAACAACTTCCGAGTCCCCATTCGAGTGTGGTGCACTCCTGACCAAAACCTTGATCATGCTGTCTTTTCGGCTGAGCTAGGTGCACGAACCCTTGACTTCTACGAGCAGCAGTTCGGCAGCAAATACCCTCTTCCCAAGATGGACATGGTTGCCGTGCCAGATTTCGCTGCCGGAGCCATGGAGAACTGGGGTCTTATTACATACCGAGTTGTCGACCTTCTCCTGGATGAGAAGACCAGCAGTGCTGTCACCAAGAAGCGTGTCGCCGAGGTTGTTCAGCACGAGCTTGCTCACCAATGGTTCGGCAATCTTGTCACAATGGACTTTTGGGATGGCCTCTGGCTAAAGGAAGGATTTGCCACATGGATGTCGTGGTACTCTTCCAACGCCTTCTACCCCGAGTGGAGGATCTGGGAAGGATATGTTACTGAGGATCTGCGATCTGCTTTGAGTCTTGACTCTCTACGCAGCTCTCACCCTATCGAAGTACCAGTCAAGCGTGCAGATGAGGTCAACCAGATTTTTGATGCCATCTCATACGAGAAGGGCTCTTGTGTCCTCCGCATGATCTCCAAGTACTTGGGCGAGGATATTTTCCTCAAGGGTATCCGAATCTACCTTGACCGACATGCCTACGCCAACACAGAGACAACTGACCTCTGGGCGGCTCTCAGTGAAGCCAGTGGTAAGGATGTTGAGCGCGTTGCCGACATCTGGACCAAGAAGGTGGGTTACCCTGTCGTAGCCATCACCGAGGATGAATCCAAGGGCACGATCCACGTCAAGCAGAACCGGTTCCTTAGAACGGCCGACGTCAAGCCTGAGGAAGACGAGGTGCTCTACCCAGTGTTCCTTAACCTTCGAACAAAGGAGGGTATCCAAGAAGATCTTGCACTCAACATCCGTGAGGCTGACTTCAAGGTGCCTGATTTCGACTTCTACAAGGTCAACTCTGGTCACTCTGGTATCTACCGCACATCTTATACTAGCGAAAGACTCCAGAAGCTCGGACAGAACGCCAAGGCAGGACTCTTGGGTGTCGAGGACAGAGCCGGAATGATCGCTGATGCCGGTGCTCTTGCCGCCGCTGGTTACCAAAAGACATCTGGCTTGCTGTCACTTCTCCAAGGTTTCGACTCCGAAGATGAGTTCATCGTCTGGGACGAGATCACCCTTCGTGTCGCTTCTCTTCGAGACGCTTGGATCTTTGAAGAAGACGATGTCAACAAGGCTCTCAAGGCTTTCCAGCGAGACTTGGTCAGCAAGAAGGCCAACGAGATCGGCTGGAACATTTCGAGCTCTGATGATTTCACCGCTCAGCGCTTCAAGGCACTCATGTTCGGTAAGGCCGCCATCGTCGAGGACGAGGCTGCAAAGAAGGCGGCCTTTGAGTTGTTCGAGAAGTTCATTAGCGGCGACCGAGAGGCTATACAGCCCAATCTCCGATCTAGTGTATTTGGAGTTGTGCTATCGTACGGAGGCGAAGCTGAGTACAACGCTGTTCTCAAGGAGTACGAGACCGCCAAGCAGAGCAGCGAGCGCAACACAGCTCTTCGATCACTCGGCTTTGCCAAGGACCCTGCTCTTATGAAGCGAACTCTAGCGTACACTCTAAGTGACAACGTCAAGACCCAGGACATCTACATGCCTCTTGCTGGTCTCCGTGCTCACAAGGAGGGTACCATTGCTCTTTGGAGATGGGTTAAGGAGAACTGGGATGTTCTCACCAAGCGACTCCCCCCTGGCATGTCACTCCTTGGCGACATGGTGGCCATCTCTACAAGCTCTTTTACACACGGCGACCAGATCGACGATGTCAAGAGTTTCTTTGAGCAGAAGGGCAGCAAGGGATTTGAGCTTGAGTTGGCTCAGAGTCTTGATAGCATGAAGGCCAAGCAAAACTGGCTCGCTAGGGATAAGGAGGATGTTAAGCAGTGGCTTGTCCAGAACAAATACTTGTAAAAGCAATGCATAGAAGGGATTTATTTGATATAGGAAATCACCACACTTGAATAAATAAACAATTATAACACTCCCCGACTAAACGGTGTCCCTGTACTCCATTGACCAAGCCAGAGCTCGCTGCTTAGGAATGGTCTTTTGCAGAACGACTTATCTCATCTTCCTTCATGCCGCGTAGAAAGTCGTAACTTGCCACCCACTGCCGTGTACGCCATCATCTTACTCATAAAAGAAAGTGGCTCCCAAGTGCTCCGTTCAATATCGTACAATTGTATTAAACATAAGATAGCATAGGTCGTCTGTTCTGTCTCTTTTTTTCTTCGTCTAAGAACCAACCTCGAGCGGCTCATCACGCCACCGATAACCCAATAAACGCCGTGCCATGCCGCAGTCGAGTGAAGATGTATATGTATACATGGAGAAACTCCCTCCCTCTCCGAAAACCCCCCCTCAAAACTCCCGTTACGGGGCCTCTTTCTTGAAGGTGTCGTACTTCAAGGCCAAATCGTACAAGTGTGGTGTACCGCTCTTTTTTTTTTTCACCACCTCCAATCGTCCACTACCCAAACAAATAAGGGAATGTCAGACTAGTCCTTGTAGACCTTGGGCTTAAAGCCCTCTTTAATCTCAGCCTCTGCCTCCATTTTCTCCCTTATAGGTCCAATCTCTCGTTCGAACCGTTCCTTTGCTCTCACAATCTTGCTCTGGAGGTAGAAACTGCCACCCTTTTGAGGATCGTTGGAGTCGAACAGTCGCTTGTAGCGGCTCAACACCTCCTCGACATTGGCCTGTCCGGCAGCAGGAGGCTTGACGTTGAGGATCTTGCATGCCTCATCGAGGGTCATGCCTGAGGAGAGAGAAGCACCGCCCGTGGTGTTGCCAGCTTTGGCCTGGGCGCGCTGGTAGGCGGAAGCAGCTTGGGCCTGCTTGTAAGCGGCGACGAAGGATCGACCGAGGATTCGGGAGCCTGTCAAGAAGGCTGTGACGACGAATTTGTGCGCCTGGGGGATCGAAAGTGTTAGCGGGCTAATTTATTGGAGGCGGCGAATCGAGATATTAAAGTCATGGCGGGAGTCGAGTGTGTAAGTGCATAGCGTACCATTGTGAGAAGGTTATGATGATAGAAGAGAAGTCGAGTGTCGGAAGGATCAAGGTGGAGATATCGCTAGGAAGCGACGTTGAAATAGCGTAGTGGCCCTCGTTCGCAACAAGGAGGAGGATCGGATCTTGATGGCGCTGCTCGAGACTTTTTCCCCAGCAAAGCAAAGTTGGGTTTGGCTGATGCGGATCATTCCGAGGTCGGAATTTTGCACCCGCCGAACCACCGGCAGCCAAAAGCCTTCCGAATATTAACCGATGGCAGCGGTGAGGTGGGGGGTCTCACCTCGATTCACCGAGCTTCACCGAAATATGCCCCGCGATGGAGCTTGCAGGAATAGGATATTAGCTGACCGCAATAAACACCATTGAATGAGATATCTCAAGCTGTGAAGGAAGAAAACAATTTGAGGGTTTCTTTATAATTCGATTAAACCTTGAGATCTTTTTCTCTTACAATAACAAGTCGAAAATATACGCAATTGTCTCCTCTTTGTAAGCAAATTACAATCCTACTTGTCTTATAGGGTAAGGTGACTGACAACAACTAAAAGTATCCCACATCACCACATTTCTACTTTCTGAGGAATTAATCATGGCATCAACTCCTCAAGACGTTGCTGTCTTGTTACAGCGTGAGGGCAGCGGAGTTGCACCAGATGCATACGATGCAGCCAACGAATCTCAAGACGCCGTCTCAAAAAGAACAAAACTGCTGTCTCCAGTGCTGGAAGCTCTCAAGTCACAGGATTCTTCTACGTTAGAAGCTACAGCCAAGGCACTCGGTGATGGAAGCCGAGACGGTAAGATACACTTATCATGCATCTGGATTCTGCTAACATGGACTCAGTTGCTTGGAGACTACCCTATGGAGAATCAGGCATCCTCGAATTCTTCCTTGACATCCTGGCTTCTGAGGAACAGCAAAGTCACGGTGTCAAGGTACAAGCTTTACGCGTTACTGGAAACTCTTGTGCTGATACGGATGCAAACCGAGCTCGTGTTGTCGAGGGAAAGTACATTATTTCTTTCATCAACCATTTGCAGGATAAGAGTCTTGTTCCATACCTGATTCCCGTTCTCTACAATGTCCTTGTGGACTACGGTAAGTGCTTTCCTCATCACATGAAGAAAAAGAGCTCAAAGCTGACAACCTTAGAACCTGCCCAGCTTCTCGCATCGCAGTCAAGACTCAGCAGTCATCTCATCGGTCTGCTCCAGTCTCCTAACCTGCCCGACTACAGCCCTCTGGTGGCTTACTTTTGCAAGATCCTGGCTCTGCTCATCACACAGGACGGTGAGGCAACCGTCGCAGACCCTGATACAGTGTCTACTCTGCTCAAGCTTGCAACCAGCCCTGATCACAATTCTGACATCGAGGACTTTATGGCTCTTGTGTCTACCGCGGCAAGCTATCTCGCAAACGAATCCTTCCAAGAACAGCTCCTCAAGTCAAAGCAGGTGGATGTGTTTGTCAAGGCCTTCTACATCGCACACACTCAGTTCGATGCGGAGCTCGATGACGAGGACACAGCCAAGGAGCTGGGTCAGCTTTGCACTTCGTTGCTCACTACACTGGCGGATCTGACTGGCAGCGATTATTTCCCTGCCCTCTACCCCCTTGAGAGCTCTGTGCCCCAGTCCCTCCTAAAGTGGCTGAAAGAGCCTCATGCTATTCTTCAGTCAGCGGCTTGCCTAGCCCTCGGCAATCTTTCACGTTCAGACCAGGCTTCTACCGCTTTCGTGCAGAATTATCAGGCCCATGTCCCTCTGATGGCTATCCTGTCCAACACTGAAGTTACCGATGCCCAACTTCTTCATTCAGCACTCTCATTTCTCAAGAACCTTGCAATTCCGGCACAGAACAAATCAGTGCTGGGTGAGCTGCTAGAGCCTGCCAGTGTACCTCGGATCTTGAACATCGACACTCTCCCCCAAGTTCAATTTTCGGCTGTGTCCTTACTCCGCTTGCTTCTTGTCAACTCCCCTAGTAACGTCCGTCAAATCACGACACCCAGGACCGTGGAAGTCGAGGGGTCGTCCAAGAAGCACACAACTGTTCATGACGTTATCTCTCTTTTTGGTCGCTCTGATACGGAGCCGACTAGACTTGAGGCCGCCCGCAGTGTTGCTACTGTGTGCCGTGTGCTCCACACTGCGCCTATAGACGAAGTCCTCTCAGGATGGAACTCTGAGAACGAAGAGACACAATCGAGAAGTCTGTTCTATGCCGAACACGATCTTTCCGACGTTCTCTCTTTCCTCATTACACAGGAGAAGTGGCCTATTCTTAGGTCCGAAGCATGGTTCGTCTTTGCCCTTCTGTCACGATCCAACGATGGCGCACAAGTTGTTGCAAAGGTACTCGCCGTTTCTGAAGCCATGGATGCTCTCAGTTATGCAATCACTGGCAAGACTGCATCAGACAACCAGACACCTCAAATAGAGGCTGGTGTGCCGGAGGTACCTCCAGCTATTCCCGAGGAACTTGCTTTGGAACCTCAACAGGTCGACCCAAAGCAGCAAGCCAACATGGCCAAGGTGGATAGAGAAAATTGCCTGGTGCTGTGTACCGAAATTGTCAAGAACGGAGAAACACTTGAGTCAGGTCAAGTGAGCCGACTACAAAGTTTGATTAGACAAGGAACGGAATTGTTAGGCAAGAAGGTAGATGAGTAGCGAAATCGTGGGCATTTAGGTGGATACACACAAAATGAAAACATAGACAGTCACATCACGCGGAGCATGTACCGAATTGAAATCATAACAAGTAACTTTTAACAAGCAGAGACACCATATGCACGTAATGCATCCATTGACCGAGGTATGACAGAACAAAGCCGGTGATCATGCAGTAAATTTCTTGAGCTGGACCTAGAGTATCCTTCCTCCAACCCAGGCCAGGCCTTTCATCAAGCCTCGAACCGACGTTGCCCATGCCTCAATGACATAAAGAGCAAAACCCTCAAACACCAGTTCCCTTTTTGCAAGTTTATTTCTTGGCCGACTCGGCCTCAGCAGCATCCCGGACACGCTTCTGGCGGGCACCCTCGTATCGGGCGTTGGCACGAGCGACACGGAGAGTTCGGTAAGCGCCAGCCTCGATGTTGGAGGGCATGTCGCTCTTGGAGATCTCCTTGACGGCGAGATCGGTGGCGGCGATGGGGAAGGCAGCGGCGGTTTGAGAGACCTTCTCGACCTTGGAGACGTCGGTCTTGGTGTCACCCTTCTTGGGGGCGTTAGATCGGCGGGGGAGGAGGATCAAGCGCTCCTGGTAAGCCTTGAGGCGGGCGACGTTGGCGGCAAGGGACTCCTCGCTGAGGTTCTGGCGGCGGAAGTCGACGGCAATGCCGATGGTGGGAGCGAAAGCCTTGGGGATACCGGCCTCCTACAGAG